>JAAIIK010018488.1:0-14945 GCA_014706435.1 Silurus glanis | reverse complement strand
CTATCTATCTATCTATCTATCTATCTATCTATCTATCTATCTATCTATCTAACTTTTCAGTAAACATGAAAAGAAAAAAATCCAACACTACAATATCTTGCTATAAATGGCAGCTTGTCAGTCAAAATAAATCTCGGCAAGAATACTGTATATCCCTGGAGATTACCCCTGGCTGCCTTACACCAGAATGTTGTGAACCCCTTGGGAAAACGTTGTATCATAACATTTTACTGTTCTGTACCAAATTCCTTTCAAGCCTCTAGCACAGCTCAAGACTTGACCCACCATCTCGCAAAATACAATGATGACATATGTCTCTTCTCTGTCCTGTTACCCAGGTGGTGGAATGAATTTTGCCTGCTGGTATGAACAGTCCATCTGAGATGAAGTCTAAATACTCACTCTTCTGGGTTTCCTTTCTTGAGTTTTTTCTATATTTTTTTAAGTTTATTTATTTTTAATTGCTTTTGTACAGACCTCTCTAAAAAGATTTGATATCAATTTTAGTCTTATTTTACTAGCTTAAGCATATGAATTTAATAGAGGTCATAAAACACTTCTGTATGGTCACGTGGACAAAGCAGACCTTATGCTATTTAAAACCAGCAACAACATAGACATCCTTTCAGGATCTCGAGCTGCGTCGAAACGCTTTGGGAACGCGCCTACGTGTTCTCGGTCTGAAATATTTTGTGTAATCAGTCAAAAATTGTGGCGGGGTGACGTCTCTGACACCGGGTCGTAACCTCCATGTTGGGGTCTCCCGTCCTTTCCAGACCTGCACACTGAGGTGTCATGGTCATGGGCAAAGCCCTTCGACGTTGTATTCACACGTCATGGGGTGGAAAGTACACAGGTATGGAGCGATGCTGCAGGTTAAAGAGAATCTCTCTCCCGGGATCGCCTCCTCCCTCCAGATCCCAACATTACCCATAAAAACCCTGCGTAATGCATCGGCACTCGTGGGTAAGGCTTACGTCTCGACAGGTCAAGCCACTGTGTCCCTGCACACCATGGAGGTCCTGTAAGGCATATCAAGCTAAACTGCTGCATTAACTGGATGTGGGAGGTGCCCTGGGCGGTCAGTTCATGAGCTCTGCCGGACAGTGGACCTGGCCCTCAGAGCCAATAAAGAGACCGCTAGGGCCATCGGGAGGTACAGGAACAGAGTGAAGTGACAGACCTGAGGACTTCAGCGAAAAAGTCCTGACATAGGACGTTCTGTGGATCCGGCCATAAAGGAGCGCGTTGCACCGCAGTATCCGGTGCCCGCCCTGCCCTGGCCCCCTCAGGGCCTGGTCTGTTAACGCTGCCACGGAATGTGCTTCAGGGCACGGCCAGCTCCAGCGAGCATCCTCCTCTGTCTCCACCTGGTCTCATAGTGGTTCAGGAGTACTCGCCGCCTCCTAGAGTAGCTTCAGGACATTGCCCCGGCTCTAGGCACACGAGAGGTCAGTCTCGAGAGACCGCTACACCTAAAAGACTTCCTGGCAGCCTGGAAAGCTCTGCCAGACGTGTCTCTGTAGAGCGTGTCTCAAATCAGATCCAAGGACTGGTCTGTCATGGTAGATCCAAAGGATCCGTACATTCATGTATCCATCCTTCCTTCTCACAGGAAGTTCCTGGGGTTTGCTTTCAGGGCTGAAGCTTACCAGTATCAGGTTCTTCCATTTGGCCTTTCACAAAATGTGTCGATGCGGCTCTGGTCTCCCTGAGACTTCAGGGCATCCGCATCCTCAACTATATTGGCCATTGGTTGATATTAGCTCGATCAGAGCAGTTAGCGGTCCAGCATCGAGATGTCGTTCTCGCTCACTTAAAGGTTTTGGGGTTTAAGTTGAACACCGGGGAAGAGTGTGCTTTCTTCATTACAGAGAACCACCTATCCCGCTGTCATATTGGAATCAACTTCTTTGGGTGTGCAGCTTTCCCCTGCCCACATTGTGGCCATCCTTATGGGGGCAGTCTCTTACTGTCAAGCAGTTCCAGAAACTGCTAGTACTCATGACAGTTGCGCCCAGTGTATCCTATTTGGCCTGCTGTACAAGAGACCCCTTCAGTGGTGGCTCAGGACCCATGGATTCTCATGGAAGGGCAATGCCCTCTGTACGATCAAGGTCATGTGGCCATGCCTACGTGCCTTTGATGTTTGGAGAGATCCCGGGTTCCTGTCTCTGGGCTCCGTGATGGGAGTTCCCAGTGTTGCGTAATGCTAACGACGTATGTGTCCCTAACGGGGTGTGAAGGGCCCCATTTACTTTGGCACATCAATTGCCTAGAGATGCTGGCCGTGCTTCTAGCATTGAAGCATTTCTCCCGGACCTCAGAGATCACCACGTGCTGATCCGTAAGGACAACACCTCGGTGGTTTATTACATCAACCATCAAGTACAGGCTGGCACACCAGATCCTCCTTTTAGCCCAGGGGAAGCTCTCCTCATGGTGGAGCAGATTTGGGAGAGATTCGGCAAAGCCAAGGGGGATCTGTTTGCATCTTAAGAGACGTCGCACTGTCCCTTCTGCTTCTCCCTTACTCCTTCAGCCCCACTGAGGCTGGACGCCATGGCTCAGGCGTGGCTGAAGCTGTGTCTTCATGCCTTCCCATCCATCGCACTGCTTCCGGGAGTTCTGGAGCGAGTTTGCCAGGATGGAGTTCGCTCCTCTTGGTGGCTCCAAGGTGGCTTTGGCCCCTGAGGGTGCACAGCTCCAAGGTTCTGGTCTCTCCACCGAGGAGAAACTGTCCCAGATTCTGATTATAATGTCCCAGTGTTTGAGTTATACAATTGTTTAACACAATGTGACAAATGATGACACACAATCCAGGCATTACCAAACGACCAATGTTAACACAATTTTTAATTTCTTGAACAATTTCCCAACCCGCTCCAAGACATTTGCAACTCTGCGGGCTTGACCACCCCGCTGACCTTCGTCTGTTTCTACAACCTAGACCACCATCCTTTGACCTAGCTGTGCTTATACACACTAGTCAGGGACTGGTCAGTTTGGCATGAATGGACACTCCAAAAGACGCAGCTCGAGTTCCTGAAAGGGAAAGTCTCTAGGTTACGTATGTAACCCTAGTTCCCTTAGGGAACTGCGTCTCTAAGCCACACTGCTGGCGTCCCTGCAGTGCTTTCTTCTCCCTTACAGAAGCTGGTGCTTGCCTCACTTCATGTGCATTTTATACTTCCTGGTCGTGATGTCACCCCGCCGTTGACGGCCAACATCCAATTTTTAAATTATTACACACAATATTTCAGAGCATGAACACTCAAGCGCGTTCCCAAAGCGGTTCGACACAGCATTTCATTCCTTCACGGAACTAGGGTTACATACGTAACCTAGGGACGTTCATTCTGATTATGTTTTAACAAATTTATTATTTATCTTAACGCAGCTAATTAAGCAAATGGTATAATCTTTGCATGCATGAACCACGATTAGCACATCTTTGCTTAGTAACAGGTGAAATAGGCCATAGGAGAGAGGAAAATTGTGGGAGTGCAAAGACATGCTATATTAATTGTGCAGATTATACCTTGCTTTTCTTAATTGTTACAACTAAGAGAAACCAGTCCTGTAGAGTCACAAAAAATATTATCTAGAGGCCAAAAGGGATACCACTGGTGGGCTACTCTCTCTGGCAACCTTACATTTGTTTACCTGAACTAGCCTAGTCTGAAAAGAATAACCTTTAGGAGCCTGACAGGAGGATAGATAGCCTGCTAAACAAAAAGGGTCTCTCTTTTGGGAGCATAGAGGTCATGAATCGTTTGCCCAGAGGCACTGAGTGACCACCAGGATGTCAAAGATAACAAGTAGGGAGCAAGCCTCTGTGTCTGCCTCTGCATGTGCAGTTTCAGCTAGGAGAGACCTTTAATAAGACACCCTGACACTAGTAAGCTCAAAATGGACGGCAAAATATTATGCAATTTCTTGTTGTTTTTGTCTCCATCCACCTATAAAAAGTAATAATGTTAGCAAGAATGTCATACAAGACAACAACATTGCAAAAGAACTAATATAATATATTTTAAGAAAGCACCGCATTTTTTGTGGACTAGAACTATTGGTCTATTAACAAAAGATCTATACTGGCTTTGTCCTTTTATCTACTGTACTTTGTCTAAAATCTATAACGAGGTGAAAAGATTGATGGAAAACAACCAAAAAAAAAGTTTGTTCAACCTGCCTTGTACAGTACATAATGATAATTGATTGAAAAGCTAAAATCATTATTAGCAATATTAGTTATTAACACTTAATTTAACATGTACAAATATTAGGATATTTACATAACCTAATCGCTGGATTGAGCAGGTTTGGAAATTGTTCAAGAAATTTAAAATTGTGTTAACATTGGTCGTTTGGTAATGCCCGGATTGTGTGTCATCATTTGTGTCGCATTGTGTTAAACAATTGTATAACTCAAACACTGGGACTTTATAATCAGAATCTGGGACAGTTTTGATGCTGTGATATAATTACAAGTAAGTTAATGTTAGCAGTTTAAATAATCGCAATAATACACAAGCTTACTAAATGAACATGCATAAGCTCAAAGACAAATGTATGTAATATTAGTTATCAAATGCTTTCTCAGGTCAGATCCCAGCTGCCTAGAACAATCATTGGAGGGTGATGTACACAATTTAGAAGGGTTACACTCAAACTGAACTCTAACATTTCTGAAAAGACGTTAGGGTCTTTAATATCACCCATTAGAAACCTAGAACATAGTCCTAAAATGTTTTCCTCTGTGGTTTAGATCCTGATGTTTTACACTACTGTATATGGACAAACACCTGATCTTATGATTTGTATGTGCTTTTTGAATAACTCATTCCACATTTAGTCCCCATTTGCTGTTATAATAACTCTTCTGGGAAGATGTTCCAGTAAATCTTTGAGTGTGGTTGTGGGCTTTGTACTCATTTAGCCACAAGGGCATTAGTAAAGCGTTACTGATGTAGGGTGAGGAGGCCCGCTTGTGCAGTCGGCATTCCAATTTATCTTAAAGGTGTCCGGTAGGGTTAAGGTAAGAGCTCTATACCAGGCCACTCCAGATCAATTTCCCCAACCCACATAGCTGGATTTATGCACAAAAGCATGCTGAAACTGCCTCTTTTTTTTATGAGATTTTTGTCATCTAGTTCATGTAAAGAGAAAATTTTATGCAATTTCATCCAAAGACATCTATTGTAATAATTGTGTGCCTCAAACTTTATAGTAAGCTTGAGGAAGGCACAACATATGGCTGGAAAAGTGAAGTGTCCCAATTCTTCTGTCCATATAGTGTATCAGTGTATAAATAAATAGCAAAACCTCATATATAGCATAGTCATCAACGGTCTACTGTGAGGAATATATTGTTTTGCTTGGGTCATTAGTTAATATATTTTTATTGGCTTGGCTTGGCTTGTTGAATTTAGGCAATGATTATCGATCTTTAATTTATTTGATTTATTTAAGTGTTGAAATGCTTTTGGCAATTAAATTGCACAGTGCATTGTTCTGTTTTGCAGATATATAGTATAAATAAAATCACATGAAGTGGTTTAAAAAAAAACTACAGAACCCTGCTGAAATATTTTAAATATAAATCAAGAAAAATGTTGTAACTCTTGAACTCTTTGCTGCCATTATTGTGAAATTCAACCAAGATTACAACATTGGCAGTTATTGTTGTGAATTCTCTTCTTTTCGGCGCGAGTCGCGCATGCGCAGCATCTCGAGCACGGCTTCTCAGACACGGGCGCACGGAGCATAGGCAGCGGCGCACAAATTGCGCAGTCGAGGCGCAGTGGCACTCTCGATGCATTACAGGTGATGCCGTGTTAAAGCGCAGGAAAAAGTTTGTGAAGCTGTAAGTGTGCTCCACTGTTCCTCTATAATCGTAGAGATTGTTAAAGGAGACTATGTTGTGATATTCATTTTGCTACAGGATGTTAAATATGTATAATCTGTATTTTAACTGTGTTGATGCACCTGTTATATAGCCGGGTTAGCCGCTAGCATAGCTGCTCATTAGTATGGCTGCTCAGGCTAAACATGCTACTAGTTTTTTTCCATCGGTAACATTTGTACAATGGTGTTCAGTAACTACTGTGATGGTTTATTATTGATTGTATTAAGCATCTGTTTCTTAATAATTCAGTGCACTATGCAGTATGTTGTCTCAGTTACTTATTGAGAGTTAAGACTAATGCTTCTGTATGGTGTCTGTTGTACCAGTTGGCTAATGTTCATGCTAGACATGTCATGTTATGGTTATTATGTGTTAAGCAGTTGTTTCTTTATTTCATTCCTAGAAACTACCTCGCACACATGACCCTGTGTGTAATGTTATTCTTGCGCAATAAATGCCTAAACTCTATCTGATGACTCAAACTCCCTGACCAGAGTTCTGCGGCGGTCAATAACACAATCACCAGTAACAGTGTGCAATTCGCAACAGTTATAAATTAAAGTGAAAAATATTATGAATCATTTTATGGAAAAAATGTGGTTGTATAAGTGTAAACACTCCTAAACTAATATTTAGTTGAAGTATCTTTAGAATGTATTGTGCCATTGCATCTTTTGAGTTAATGGTCAAACAGTTGACTAAGCAACAATAATACTGTAGATATATTCTTGACCCTTTTTTTTTTACAAAAGCATTACAAGTAAAATTAAATTTAATTGAATTAAATTCTTCTTCATTCTTCTTCTTCTGGATGTGTTGTTTATGGCCGTTTATTAAACCACGTTTTAAAAAAGCAATGACATCTTGCAGACTTTTTGGGAAGAGTTTAAGGAGCATACTGACTCCATTCGGGTCAAAATTGGGTCATATTATGGTTATAGTATAATTTTAAACCATGTGGTCTCATGTACAGCAGGCCAAGTGGAATTACATTGGATACAGCTGCCATAAGCCCTAGCAGTCTCTGGAACTGCTTGACAGTGAGAGGTTGCCCTTCTCTGACCTTCCTGTCAATTGGCCACAATGCAGGCAGGGGAAAGCTGCGCACGCAAAGTAGTCGAATTCCATATGACACCGTGATAGGTGGTTCTCTGTAATGGAGAAAGCACACTTATCCCTCCGGAGTGCCTAAAGCCAGGGCAGTGCCTGAAGATGGCTCTAGGGGTGGTGAGATCTCCTGGACCTCCTTGGAGACCAAGGAGAGAGCTCGCTGGAGCTGACCTGAAGCACTGAGGGTGGCAGGTTTAAACGGTCCCTGAGGGGGCTGGGGCAGGACGGGCACCGGATACTGCGGTGCAACGCACCCCTTCATGGCCGGATCCCCAGAATGTCCAGAATAGTCCTAGTATATTTTTCGGCATAGCCCTCATATTGAAGATGACAGTCCTCAGATCTGGCGCAGAGTGCAGGATCCCTGACAGGGGTAGTGTGAAACGCGACGCTCCGTTTTATGTACATCCCAAGGGGGGATGGTGGGTTGGGTTAGAGCTGCGCCCGCCGAGCAGCCACATGAGAGAGGCGTGGGAGGTACTGCTGGAACACCACCACTTGTTTCTTACTCCTGAAGGAGTGAGTGGGGCGTCCAGCAGCATGGCTCTATCCCTGTCATAAATTTCAGAGAGAGTGAGCCAGACGTGCCTCTTTGTCGAGACGAGGACCGCCCTAGCGATCTCTTTAGTGGCTCTGAGGGCCAGGTCCACCGTCCAGCAGAGCTAGGGAACTGGCTGCCTGTGGCACCTCCCACATCCAGTTAATGCTGCAGTTCAGCCTGAAATGACTTATAGGACCACCAGGTACGCAGGCTTGACCTGCCAAGGCGAAAGCCATACCCACGAGCGCCGATGTATTAAGCAGGGTTTTCGTGGGTAATGTCGGGGTCTTGAGGGAGGAGGCGATCTCTCGCAAGGCGAGAGATAGCTCGCAAGCGTCTCTTCAACCCGCAGCATCACTCCATACCCGTGTACTTTCAGCCCTATGACGTGTGAATGCAACGTTGAAGGGGCTGACACCTCAGTGTGCAGGTCTGGAAAGTATGGGAGATTCCGACATGGTGGTTGCGACCCGGTGTCATAGAGCGCTCGTCCAGCTTACTGGACGGAGGAACTTTCTGGTCATGAGCCGGCCAAGTTATGTAGCTTGGCAACGGTGCAGGTCACAACCCCGAAAAAACTTACTGCTTATTATCTTATTATTATTATTATTATAATTATTATTATTATTATTGTTATTATTATTATTATTATTTATTTTATTTTATTATTATTATTTATTATAATTTACTACAAGGAGTGAGAGCACCCCCCTCGAGGAGTGCTCTCTGGGAGTGGAGCGATCACATAGAAATAAAGTCTATGAAACACGCTAAAATGCTTACATCTATGTTCCATTAATGCTATTCCAAAATGTTACCAGTATTCACCAGAGCTGGTTAACATGACACACTTTTCTCTCCATTATTTTTGTTTATCTAGAACATTCCTTCTACATTCAAAAAATTCCACCCCATCTGCTAAACTACAAATCACTCTTAAATCACCTTGCCTGGTAGGTTTGGCTTTGCTTTCCTGTGATTGCTTATGCAAACATTGTAAATATGCAGCTCACCAGGCCTCCATGAATGCTGCTTACAGCTGTAATTGTTCTTTTTCTTCATCTTGTTTTTCATGTTGTTGTTGTTGTTGTTGTTGTTGTTGTTGTTGTTCTTATTATTATTATTATTATTATTATTATTATTGTGGTGGTGGTGGTGTGATGCAGTGGTGTAGAGTTGACAGCTCAAGGACTCCTGGTTTGATTGCCAGCTCATTTTACTGTTTGTTTGGATTATCTGTTCAGTAGGTGTATTGGCTGCATTAAATTGTGTGTGTGTGTGTGTGTGTGTGTGTGTGTGTGTGCTCTTCTGCAACCCAGGATAAAGGTCTAACTGAAGAATAATGAAATCTAATTACTAGTTATAATGATGATGATAATAATAATAATAATAATAATAATAATACAATAATAATAATAATAATTATTATTATTATATTATTATTATTGTTAGTAGTAGTAGTAGTAGTAGTAGCTCTCTTGTATTTCATAGAATGTTTACTTTGATGGAAATAGATGTGTCCCTTTGTGTCACAGCTCTCAAAGGCAACAGCGGTTCCACATGCTCTTGTTCCCTTTCTGTATCCGATCCCATCTCTTGTCACTGTTTTTTCTATTACTGTATACATATATTGTTTTTAGTAATAGTGTATTGTGTAGTGTGTATTATTATTTTTTTGTTTGATTGTTTTTATTTTACTTTAAGCAATTCTAAATGTTTCTTCTTGTATTTTCATTGCTTAGTTTTTTTTTCCACTGTTATGGTTTATGCCATAACAAACACACACTGTCAGGAAGCCACCTGCCACGCCTCCCTCCAAGGCTCTCACTCAGCCTCGCCCTGCTCTAATCGCCTGCACCTGTTCCACATTACCTTTCCCCTTTAAAGGGTCCCGTTTCCATCTCACTCGCGGTCGGATCTACTAAGTTGCATACAGTGATCTATACCCGCGTTACGGATTGTACCTGCATTACGGTTCGTGCTTCTCCTCGACCCTTGTATATGTTCAAACGCTAATAAAGACATGATTGATTTACTCCTGCGTCCTCCGCGTGGTCCTGATCGTGACACACACGCACACACACACGCACACACGCACGCACACACGCACACACACACACACACACATGCACACTGCCTACTAGACCAGAAAATATATAAGTAAGGGATCTCACATCATAAATATGCAGAACTTCTTGTCGGATGAATTAATTACAATTTACAGCACTGTTTTTTTTTTTTTGTTTTTTTTTTAATACCCTTTTATGAGATCTTTGGATATTCAATATCCTGATAGAGCAGAGAAGATTCAGTCACTTCAGAGGTTCCCTGGACTTTATTTATACCTTGCATTCCATATGTATATAATATAGTAGTAAATTGATTACATTTTATCAAACATTTTGATTAAAGGGAAAACAAATAAAAGCAGCTATTTGCATGACATAAAATATTTGCTGAAACTTCTCTCTTACTAACAAATTATGTACACTTTGCACTCCACAGGAAGTTAAAAAGCTATGTTATGTAGAGCCAAATTGTAAAACGTGTCAGACTCTCAGACACGCGGATTAGACTAATATAGTTCAATATATAGAAACTGTCTGGACTGATTATAGCCCAGGAATAAGTTGTGTGCTAATGGAACTCATACTTCTTCACTTTTAAATATAAAAGTGCTGCATGAGCCATTGAATATGAGGCTCCTGTATTGTAAAGGAGAATGAGTAGATCAGGAAATTCGCTGTATAAGCAATGACATAGTTTACGACTGTTAGGATGTTATTGATCTTTACTAGTACACAGAGAGGTAGCATAGCGCATCATACAGCACTCATGTAGTGACCGAAGTTGGTGCAGAAAACACATTTTTCTACATGGTCAATACAAAAACAAACCTAACAAATTGTATATGATTAGAAGAAAACAATGCAGGGCAGGTAAAATTCCAGGACCAGGGTTGGGAGCCCATGGCTCTGGAGTTTGATCCTACCTTGTACTATGACATAAAACAGAAAATGCATAAAAGTCACTGTATAGATGCAACATCATCCTAATATTGTTTGGCTCCATAGTACACAGTAATGAGTAATGATTTATAATTCCAATGTCACTGAGATGAAAATGGCTTCCCTCTGGCTTTTTTTTTTAGTTAATCCTCATGGCAGTTCAGACAGATTTTACTGACCACAGTTTCCCCTCGTGTATCAGTTAGGGATCTTAATGTACATCCAGATTCCTAAAAAAAATGCTTTTCTATTATAAAAGGGTGCTGTACAGAGAAATTTGAATAGATGTAAATAGAGTTAGTGTAGGTGGCATGTTTGAGAGATACTTTGTTACTCTATTGTAACACATGACTTACATGTGACTTACTTGTGACTAACTGCAGATATGCTTCTGGGGTGTGTGTGTATGGGGGGGGGGGGGGTGGGTGTGTGTGTGTGTGTGTGTGTGTGTGTGTGTGTGTGTGTGTGTGTGAGTGTGTGTTTGGTAGAGCTACAGGCTATTTGCAAGGGTATGGTCATACTAGAGGCTGGCTTGTGTGTGTGTGTGTGTGTGTGTGTGTGTGTGTGTGTGTGTGTGTGTGTGTTTGCCATTAGAAGTATCTATTAACCTAGTGTCACAGCAGCTGTAATCAGTGTCCACCCAGACTGCCTGCAAACGGCCTATTATCTGCACCATGTCAAATTAATCAGAAAGGAAATAAAGGTGCTCTGGCTGTCTCATCACTGCATTACAGACAGCAGAGAGAGTTGGAGAGACCTTGTGAGGTCCTGCAGATAATGAACACAAAAATCACCTATCTCTATTCAGCTTTTCAAACTACAAGTCCCTACGTTAATACTTAAATAGAAGTCAGTTTTCATTCTCTGTGTAGAAAATGTAATATCTACTGAATATTCTGGTCTGCATTTAATTCTGAAGACATAAAAGTTGTTCCAAAACTCTTTATGTCATTATTATTTAATCAAAACTTGTGATTGCTGTGTACATGTGACTGCTGTTTTGCTTTGCACAAGTTATTTAAGTACTCCGCCACACTCAATGCCAATCAAGGTCTGTTATACATACAGTATTTGAAATTGATGTTTTTGTGCAAATTCTACAAGAAAGAAAGCACAAAAGTATAAATAGTTCATTAAAAAGCTTAACAACTGTTTGAACTGATTTGGCTGATCTTTCCTCATGATGTCCAGCTTTTTCTTGTAAATGTTTTTGTAAATATATTTGTAACCAAATGAATTACTTCTCTGTCAGCATTGTGGAATGAAAAAACAGCTATTAAATTCCTACAAATATATTTGATCTTGTGCTGTTTGCTAGAGATGTAAGTTAATAGTCCTGACTAGCACACACTCTGACCATCCAATCAAACAGCGTGAAAATGCAGATGTTTAAAAGCCTGGTAGGGCATCATAGACTGGCCAAATTGCAATCTGATTGGTTAAAGCAACAGCTTTAAGCAATATAGAGTTTATGCAAAAAAAGTTTGCAAGTTCTGACTGCGAACGTCAGGTTCCTTTGTTATAGAAACTCTAACGTAAACAGACACGCTATGCTATGAAATAAAGATAATGGTCTAAGAATAATTTAATTAATATTCGTGGACAAAAATATATTAAAACGTATTTCAGTGATTTGGATAGAGTTTAGGTCAGCAGAGAAGGTTTGCTGGCCCTGGCAGCCCGACACTGCATTTGACTTTTTTTTGTGTTACCTCTTATTGTTGCGCAATTCAGAATTACATATTTCATTATTTTTACATAATTTATGAAAACATTTATTCCACCTCCTTTACTTCAGTGGACAATAAGGAGCAATGGTAAGAGCGAAAAATAAAGGAGTAAAAAGAAAAAACAAATTCATAAAGAGAAAAACAGAAAATAAAAACATTATGCCCAGTGCATGTGCCCAAAACCAATCCAAAAAATTTTTAGCAAATTAAGAGTAAAGAGTACAAATAAGCCCAAAGAATAAAGAACAATACAACAGTGAGGAAAATTATGGAGAGTGTAAGATAATTGCAAGAGAGGGGAAGATTAGTAGGCATAGGTATTTAGTAAATAAAGCAGTAGAAATTATTTAAATGTTAATGTGTAGTTCAAAAAGGTATACATTAAATGCAGTGAGTGATTGTTCTTATAAATGATTTGTCAATTCTATGAGTTTGTGAATGCTGTTATGCTCAAATATGTCATTTCTTCTTTTGTTTGCATTTAATTGTCAGTTGATAGGTTAAAGAAGTAACCTGAATGTTGTTAAATTACAAAAAGTTTTCTTTTCAAATAACAGACACACTGTAATGAAAAGAGGATGTTCATTGGCTGCAGATTTACAAAAAAAACACTGTGTACTCCTTTGTAGTCCCAGGATAATCTGAAAATAATGTGTAATTCTGTTTCAGGAAAGTAAAATACTCCCAACTTTTTCATAAAACCATTGTCAAACACAATGTCCTCTGGCATTTTAAAAGTATTCCATCAGAAACCTTCCATCAGTAGAACATCTCTTCAATTACAGTGCATCTGGAAAGTATTCACAGCGCTTTACTTTTTCCATCTTTTGTTATGTTATGTTAAGCCTTTTTCCAAAATGAATTAACAATTATTTTCCTCAAAATTCTACAAACAATACCGCATAATGACAACATGAAAAAAGTTTGTTTAGAAGCTTTGCAAATTTATTACAAACAAACAGGATGCATATGAGCTCACTTTTGGGTGTTATGGCAAAGGTGTTGAAAACTTGTGTACATTTTTTTATTTTTATATTTTTTTTGTAATAAATTTGCAAATATTTTAAACAAACTCCTTACACATTGTCTGGGGTATTGTTTGTACAATTGTAAGGAAAATAATTATTTTAATCCATTTAAGGCTGTAACATAACAAAACTTTCTTTCGGCTTCTCCCATTAGGGGTCGCCACAGTGGATCATCCGTATTCATGATCCGCATGTTCAATTTGGCACATGCTTTTACGCTGGATGCCCTTCCTAATGCAACCCTCCCCATTTATCCGGGTTTGGGACCGGCACTAAGAGTGCACTGGCTTGTGCAACGCTAATGGCTGGGGTCGGTTTACTGACCGGGAATCGAACCCAGGCCAAAGCGGTGAGAGCGCCGCATCCTAACCACTAGACTACCAGGGAACCTTAAGGCTGTAGCATAACAAAATGTGGAAAAAGTGAAGCGCTGTGAATAATTTCCAGATGCACTGTGGCTGAAGAGGTGTTCTTTTCAGGGCCAACCTGAAAAGAGGCATCAGGAAAGCAAAACTTACATTCAAACTCCACATAGAAGAGCACTTCCACAACTCTGACCCCAGACGCATGTGGAAAGGCATCCAGACCATCACAGACTACAAACGCACAGCTCAACCAACCAGCAGTGCCTTCCAACCGGACGAGCTCAATCACTTTTTTGCTCGCTTTGACCAATGCACAGGACAACCACGGACTCTTCTACTGCTTACAGCCCACTTTCACTCTCAACAACGGACGTCTATTCAGTGTTTAGCAGAGTGGATGCACGAAAGGCAGCTGGCCCGGATGGCATACCAGGACGTGTTCTCAGAGCATGCGCTGGATAACTGGCACAGGTTTTTACTGACATTTTCAACCTGTCATTGGCCCAAGCCATGGTACCTACATGCCTGAAGACCACTACCATCATACCAGTGCCTAAGCACTCAGCTGCTGAATGCCTGAATGACTTTCGCCCAGTTGCGCTCACTCCTATCGCTATGAAGTGCTTTGAGAAACTGATCCTGAATCACCTCACTGCGGGCCTACCACCTACACTGGACCCATACCAGTTTGCCTATCGCCCGAACAGGTCAACAGAGGATGCAGTTTCCACAGCTCTTCATTTAGCCCTCACCCACCTGGATAAAAGCAACACCTACATCAGAATGCTGTTCATTGACTTTAGCTCTGCGTTCAATACAGTCCTCCCCACTGTACTGATCACTAAGCTCAGTGAACTGGGTATCTGCACCTCCACTTGCAGATGGATTCTGGACTTTCTCCCCAACAGACCTCAATCTGTCAGGTTGGGAAACCAGGTATCCTCTACCCTCATTCTGAACACTGGCATCCCGCAGGGCTGTGTTCTGAGCCCACTGCTCTACTCCCTGTTCACCCACGATTGTGCTCCTCTGTATAACTCCAACATCTCCATCAAGTATGCAGATGACACCACCGTGGTCGGCCAGATTGACAACAACGACGAATCGGCCTACAGGGGAAAGATCCATAATCTAGCAGCGTGGTGTGCCACCAACAACCTGACTCTCAACGCCACGAAGACCAAAGAGCTCATTGTGGACTTTCGGAAATCCAACAGCAGGAGACATCTACCTGTCAACATCAATGGAACTG
>JAAIIK010018470.1:0-14330 GCA_014706435.1 Silurus glanis | reverse complement strand
CTGTATTATTTAGTTTTTGCAACACTGAGCTGCACACATATTCAAACATGTAATGTTTGCTTATACTATACATTTAAATGAACCATATTAACTTGTTCAAAAAGCACATTGCACCATTTTGTTTATATTTAAGTGGAAATTAGTTGTCTAAAATTTGTATGCACACGTAATTTTCGTATGCAGCATGTAGTGTAAATATCCATTAGATTTTAGTTATTTTGGTTAATAATTAACTTTTATTTCCATTTGGTGATGAAGCTCGGGTGTTCTTGTATTCAGAGCAGTGAGAACTGCATACAATTCTAGACTGAGACTCCTGAAGTTACTGAGTGTCACAGCTGGACCCTGGAAACACAGATTTTAATGCTCCCACATTAAAGTTGATTGCTTTCCATTTTATTCTTTCTGTATAATTGGATTTTGTTAATAATAATCAACTTTTAACATTCACCTAAATGTCAACGGTGTTCAGTGAAGTCGAGATTAGAGCGCTGTGCAGGCCAGTTCAGTTCTTCCACACCAAACTCATCCAACCATGTCTTTATGAACCTCAGTTTGTGCACTGTGGCATGGTCATGCTGGATTAATAAAGGGCCGTCTCCAAACTATTTCCACAATATTAAAAGAATAGCATTGTCCAAAATGATTTGGTATGCTAAAGTAATGAACATTTCACTACACTTTAAGTCAAGGGCTGAGTCTTACCCCTAAAGTAAGCCCACCTATAAGAATGTATGATGTATGGAAGAGATGAGCAGCAGCATAATTCAGAGCAAGAAAATAAAGTCAAAGTGGATAAAATACATACCTACGTGTTTATTTCTTTGGATTTTGGTGAGTACACAGTTTGTAATGTGTAAAAATGGTTGTATATGGAATTAGATGTGTACTGATATCATTGTGTGAGAGAAAATGCAAACTCAGATCTTGAACAATGGGATTCTGGTGAGTTTTGTGGTATTAAAAGGTAAAGATGTGTGTTGGTTGATCAGTAACGTGTATATGAGTCTGAACTGTTTATATTGTGTGATAATGATGATGAGGAACTGTTTTTGAGGAAAACAGGAAAGTGTCGAATGATAGTGGAAATATTGGAAACCAGTGAACCGACTCTTCTGGACTTTATCATTGAATTAATAAACTCTTTTGAACCGAGTTACTTGAACTGATTCAA
This sequence comes from Silurus glanis, assembly GCA_014706435.1. NCBI lineage: Eukaryota > Metazoa > Chordata > Actinopteri > Siluriformes > Siluridae > Silurus > Silurus glanis. Next base: position 13,156 of record JAAIIK010018470.1, on the reverse strand, counting down.
AGGAGTCAAAATTACTGAACCAAATCGTTTTGATCTTTTTGAACTGAATTCATCAAACTGAATGGAGTTATTGAAATAAATATATTAAATTTTAATTCAATTGAAAAATACTTTTAGCAGTAATCGATAGTTTTGATCAGTTTAACTTCTGTTCATGTACAATTGAGTTCAAACAGAACCTTTATTTTTACTATCATTTACTTTTGTCACATTTTTCCAACATTTTATCATGTGGATTTTAATTCTTAGTTAAATTTAAATGAAGTCCAACACTTTAATAAAAGAAACAAAACACACACAATATCAACATATACAATTTTTATTAAATATTACAATAAACAATGATGATTTTTACTTTATTATATGTATGGCATGAGCTCACATGCTGAATCTAAACCTGCAGATTGTTGCTCTCCAGTGCTGCCATTTCCTGTTCCTTGTGAATTATTGAAGAATCTGGTTATAAAGCGAGTGATGCCTCGTTTGGTCTTTTGTTTCTTCTTCCATTCACTCTCAAATTCCAAAGTTTCCTCCAGCTGAGCAACACGTTCCTCCAGTTGCTCTCGTTCTCTCATCAAATGATTTCTCTCATGCTCTGCCCTCTTTTTCCCTTCCTCACAGTGGTTGAGGGAATCCTGAAGCTTCCAGATGGTTTGGAGGTGTGAGGTGGTCATTTCCTCCAGGTCTTGTTTGGCCTTCTCTTTTTCTTTCATGAGTTTATTTTGCTCAGAATGCAAAGTGGCCTCTCGCAGAGCAAGACGTGTCTCCAGTTGGTCTCTGTCTCTCATCAAATTATCGTTCTCTTCCTCACAGAGATTGAAGCAATCCTGAAGCTCTCTGATGGTCTGGAGCTGTAACTTGTTCCTCTCCTCCATGTCTAGTTTGGCCTTCTTTTCTTTTCTCAAAGTGGCCTCAAGCTGAGCAACACGTTCCAGCAGTTGTTTTTGTTCTCTTACCCAGCTTTCTCTCTCACATTCTACTGTTTTCTCCTGTTTCTTGTAGAGTTTCAGGGAAGTCTGGAGCTCGGGGATGTTCTGGAGGTGTGTGGAGTTTCTCTCAGTTATGTCCTGTGCCCAGTGCTTTCGCTCAGAAGCCAAAGTAGCCTCCAGCTTTTGCACCGTCTGTTCCTGAATGGCTTTTTCTTCTTTCTCATTTGTGCTGTTCTTTATCATGAGATTAGGAAATGCATTCAAGTCTGTTACTACTTTCTCCATAAGTTCCAGATCCTCCTTCTTTTCAGCAATCTGCTTAGTTTTCTTCTTTCTTCTGCTTTGAAAAATATCTCTTAACCTTCTAAAGAGCTTCATTTTTGTGTCTCTTTATTTACAAGTAGTAAATTCACAAATGAGAAACTGAGGCGCGCTCTGACTTATAGTGACGCGTCCTACTGTGATGTCACATCCAAACGCCCCGCCCTCCACCTGTGACGTCATCCCAAACTAACACACACACAGTCTCTCTCTCTCTCTCTCTCTCTCTCTCTCTCTCTCTCGCTCTCTCTCTCTCAGATTACAGAGGGAAAACGCAGATAAAATATCATGTCTTAATAACTTTTCTGTTGTTCCTGAGAGAAGAGCGATATTACAGTCATAAATAAGATATAAACGGCTGTAAACTGTGTATAAAGTGAATGAAGGTCAGCGGGACTCCATGCTCTCTGAGGACGGACCGGGGCTAGCTTAGCATGCTAACTTCACAGAATTATACCAAGATTATCCAAGAAATTGTAATAAACTGAAATACAGCAGTGACGCAGGTACAAGAGAAATAGACACACGCTAGAAACGCCACTTTACCATTCTTTCACATCTCATCTCATCTGTTCAGGCAAACCTTCCTCAGCATTTATTTCACATTCTCCAAGAAAACGAGAGGCTTCAGGATTTTTTTCTCAGTGCTTGTTTAATAATATGTCCATCAGCATCATTATCAGGTATATATGTAACAGGATATAGCAGTGGGATTTGCTCGTGTCCACCACGTGTTGGCTGCATGTGCATGAGGTGGATCTGGCTGCTCTAATCAAGTCTCTTCTCCTTGCATATGTGGGGCTTCTTAAATAATGTGTTCACAGAGGATAAGGAGGATTAGGTGATGACATCTGTGCACATATTGTTATGAAATGTAGTCCTACAGCTAATATCAGGCTAAGCTAAAAAAAAAAAAAAAAAAAACTCCAGTGAGTGAGTTTCATCTTCATTATGGATGTGGCTCCTTCCTACTAAAAAGAAATGGTCTTTCATTGAGATCTCTCCTGATCCAGCCCTGAGTTCTCACTTAGCAGTCTTCTAAGGTCAACAGACCAAATGGTGCACAGGTTAAGAGAGAACTGCTTTGATGATCAGCCACAGTAGATTCACGAGAGCAGAACCAGTCAGAATTCTAGTTCTGGTGATGGCTAGAACAGTCGCTGGACACAGATTGTTCAACTCACAAACATTGGAAGACTTCAGGCTTCGTATCAGGATGCAAAAGCATGTGTTGGCTTTTCTGTGGCCAGAGGAAGAGTTAGTGAAGTGTTTTCTTATTTATCTCTCAGAATTCTTGTTAGTCTTCACCATTTTTTTATCGGTGTGTTATAAGGTGAATGTGTCTCGATCAAAATACAACAAAATTATAACAATAAATCGTCAATAACGGGAGCAATGGCGGCCTTCTTCTCTTCTGACAACAGATACAGTTTAATGAAAACCCGATGATGTGTTTTCACGAGTACATGATACGGTTTTACCTGGATGCACCCTGCTCATCTTTATAAGAGGCCTATAGTTTAGGGTTAACTTCATAACATTTGGACTACCACTGAGAGCATCTTGAGCAGCTGCATCACTGCCTGGTTTGGGAACTGCACCGTCTCGGACCGCAAGACCCTACAGAGGATAGTGAGGACGGCTGAGAAGATCATCGGAGTCTCTCTCCCCTCTATTATGCACATTTACACGACACGTTGCATCCGCAAAGCAAACAGCATTGTGGACGACCACACACAGCCGTCACACACACTTTTCACACTCCTGCCATCAGGAAAACCGTTCCGAAGCATTCGGACCGCCACATCAAGACTGTGCAACAGCTTTTTCCCGCAAGCCATCAGGCTACTTAATACACAGAACTGAAGGGAACTCACACACACACACACACACACACACACACACACACACTCAAATGTGTGTTATCAAACTGTACAACCTGGACTTAACACTTAACACACACTCATCACTCATCTCAATCCATTCCACCATCATCTATTTATTATTATTTATATTTGACTGTACTACACTCTTTAACTGCTGTTTTTTTGCACCTTTCACTGTATTACTGTTTACATGCCGTCTTTTGCACCTTCGACTACTATATTGTTTACATGCTTTTTTGCACCTTCGACTTTGTTATATTATACTACACTGTTTACATGCTGTCTTCTGCACATCTTGACTGCTGCTGTATTTTTGCACTACATTGTGTTCTCTTATACTCACTCCCGGGTATAGTTTTTACAGTTCACAGTACTGTATAACCAAGTATACAGTAGGTTTACTGGTCGGCGCTATCTTGGTTTTGTGTCTTGTCTTGTGTTGTCTGTCTGTACTGTTTTTTGTCTGCACTGTTTGCACCAGGTTGCACTCGATGCACTTTATGTAGCTTGTGTTGTGTTGTAGCTTTATGTTATTGTTTAGTGTAGCACCAGGGTTCCGGAGGAACGTTGACTTCATCTGGTTTGGAGTCCTCTGTATTATCAGGGATTAAATCTTCTGGGTGACGTTGTGTCTCCCTTGAGAGCATGAAAACAGAAGGAAATGACAGTGAAATATTGGTTACAAAAAACTAAATCTCCAATGCCAATTTTATGCATCATATTTCTTCCTGAAAGGTTCAGAGGCGATTTTGGAATTACTGTAGCGGTGAACATGGGAATGCACTTTATCCTGCAACATCTGGACAAATCGGGACGACTGTGGGGATCCTGACTTCAGTTCGGCCTTCAACACCATCATCCCAACACTCCTTTTTTTATTATTATTTATGTTTATTTTTATTTAGCATTTAAAAAAAGTGTGCAAATGGAAGCTTCTGTCACCAAAACAAACTCCTTGTGAATGCAGACATACTTGGCAATGAAGCTCTTTCTGATTCTGATTCTGAAAAACACAATAAGCATAAGACTGGTATTTAAACATTAGAAAAACAGTAGAAGAATAAAGTAATGAAAATAAAAGTAGTGGTAAGTGCTGCTGATGCCAAATAGAGAAGCAGTTACACTTTGACTGAAATCACAGCGCCACTAAACAAGTCATGCAGTATACAGAAAGAGAAAAAGGAATATTGTTGCTCTATGTGTAAAAGCATAGCAGGCGTCATGGCAAAAAAGTGATATACGGTTATTAGCCTGTTTCATTCAATGCTTTAGCTTTTACTATCCTCATAAAGAGATGAGTGATAGAGCTGCATACATGCCTTTATCTTTTATACGTTTCCCCTCGTCTTCTTTCCTCTTTATTCTGGATTGGGATCCTGATGGCTGAGATATTTTTTATTTTTTTTGCATCCTAGAAAATCTCTGAGGAAACAAAGATTCTTAGGTGAGGGAAGAGAAATGAGGATGGAAACCCGAGAGTGACTGGAGGAAGCTGTAAAGCTGTTCAGCAATATGACTTCAGCACTAGAGAAAGAAAACCAGAGAAAGAAAAAGAGAAGATCAAGCTGGACATGTCCTACATATAATAAAGTACAAAAATATCAGTGATTATTGTAACGGAATATTTTTTCTTCCTTCAAAATAAATAAATATCTTAAATATTGTGTGTGTGTTTTGTTTCTATTATTAAATTATTATTAAACATCATTTAAATTTAACTAAGAATTAAAATCCACATGATAAAATGTTGGGAAAATGGGACAAAAGTTTAAACCCAATTTTACATGAACAGAAGTTAAAGTAATAAAATAAACAGTTATTTAACAGTATTCACAGTATCAGTTTAAATATTAAATCACAATAACACAGAGATTAAATCAGTTTACAATACATGAGTTCTTCATGGGTTCATCTGGTGCACACAATACTATAAAGTTTAGTTCCAATGCAGCCTCATAACAACATATTTTAAGTATAACTTTTGACAACCGCATTTAGTAGAAAAACATCAGAAAGAACTATTTAATAGATTAATTTTAATAATTCAGTCCATTCAGTTTGGTCAATTCAGTTCGAAAAGATTCGATTCGATGATTTCGACTCCTTAGATTCAGTTCAAGTAACTCGGTTCAAGAGTTCAGTTCGATCACTTCTATTCAAAACAATGAGGTCGGCCGAGTCTGAATCCATAGATAGTTCAAGAAATTTCCTTTGAGCAGTCTCTCAAAAAGAAACCAGCAGGTGGTCAGAATGTTCCTACTCTGTTCCTGGGTTAGTTTCAGGGGTTCACCTCAGTCAGCTTCATCTGGTCATTTATGATTCTACAACATTCATATAGTCACTCGGGTCAACTTCCGGATTGTGCGGTCCCTCTGTAATCTGTACATGCGCAAAGTGAGAGTGTGTGTGTGTGTGTGTGTGTGTGAGATAGAGAGAAAGAGAGAGAGAGAAAGAAAGTGAGTGACATGATGATGACACAGGCAGAGGGCGGGGGATCTAGGTGTGAAGTCACAGTGTGACACGTCTATATAAATCAGAGCGTGCTTTTGTTTCTCATTTGTGAATTTACCAATTGTAAGTAAAGAGACACTAAAATTGACAACCACCAAACAAACAAACAGCAGCAAGAAGCAGCACGATTAGCAGCAACTAAAAAAACATTACAAATTCTCTACTATTGAACATTTCTTTATACAGGTACCTGGTAAGTCGTCTAAATAATTATGGCAGAATATTGTAGATTATTTAGTAGAAGACTCGAAAAGTACAAAGTCATTATTTAGCGACATTAGCATGGGTAACTAGCCTTCTAGCTAAGCTTAGCTTTTATAGTTTAGCTTTTTAAATTAATCCATCAAATTGACCTAATAATTAGTATAGATCCTATTAGATACAATGAAGTAGCTTAATTTAACCTATTTAGCCCATATTTTAATCAAACTCATGTAACCTATTTACTCCAAGTATAATTAACATAATATACTAATAAATAGAGTAGAATAGGGTCAGACTGGGACTACAATTTTAATAATCCTTGCAGCCGTGGCATGTTTTATCTGTTGTGGAATTCCTTGCCATTGTTTAGACAATACGTACAGCTCCCAGTGTATAAAATTACAGGTGAAGAGTCTTCTACAGAAAACATCTCCACAGATATGGATCAAAACATCTATGTGGATTTGGATGAAGGGATTATGGCAGAGGTGGGAAGTAACGAAGTACAAATACTTCGTTACTGTACTTAAGTAGATTTTTCTGGTATCAGTACTTTACTCCACTATTTATTTTTCAGACAACTTTTTACTTTTACTCATTACATTTTTACACAAATATCTGTACTTTTTACTTCTTACATTTTCAAAACAGGCTCGTTACTTTAGTTTTAATCCACTGATTTGGTGAAATATCAAATTTTTCTTTTCACTGCGCGCTGATTTCAGCCGAACAACCGATTTCCTGTTACTGCGCGTCTTTTTCAATCCGCTGGTGTATAAAGTCCTGACTCTCACTCTTTACGAAGATAAGAATCAGCAGGCAGAAGGCAGTAAGAAGTTTGGGGTTAACGTGGATGAGACAGAGGGAGTCAGTGATGTAAACATGACTGAGAACAGACACATTCATGATCATCATCATCTTTCTCTGCTTGTGGTAACAACATGGGCGTAAATCCCGGGGGGGGACGGAGGGGACATGTGACTTATCTAGTTAACGGTAGCTTGTTTACAATAGCTTGTAGCATAGTGCACTGACACTAACACACCAAAGCCGTTTCTCATGCAGTGTTTTATTTGGGATGACTTGGTATAATGTTAACTTAACATTAACGGCCACAATTAGCATATTGTTTATCTGTGCATTTACTAAATGAGCACTGTGCTACGGCCTTTTTTTAATTTTTAATTAGTTTTGTATTAATATATATATATATATATATATTTGGCTGTCAAAATTCAAACTATTTTAAACAGCACTAAATGTTATTAACGCGCTATCAATCTATCAAATATTAATATGACGTGAGGTCCAGTTAACAGCTAAAACAGGTAGAAGTAATAATTACTTTTTACTTAAGTACATGTCAGAGCCAAGACTTCTTTACTTTAACTTAAGTAAAAAGGTTTAATCAGTACTTCAACTTTTACCCGAGTATTTTAAAACATGAGTATCTGTACTTCTACTTAAGTAATGGATGTGTGTACTTTTCCCACCTCTGGATTATGGCCCTAGTCAATGAGAAAAAATGACTGTAACAAACGTTTCCTTATAACTAAAATTACTAAACCCTTTCTATGCTTTAATTCTGATCCTTTGATTATATCGTATATAAATCATGTTGTTGTTGTGTGTATTTTATGCTGTGTGCAGGAACATGGCACCTGGTGAACAAAGGTGGCTTCTTCAAGGTATGCGTCTGCATCAAGGCACATGTCCGTACATCGAAGCATGTGCTGAGGGGTATCACTTCAACTTTGTCACCGTTAGAGCTACCTGCGATGCTTGTTTTTTCCTTGTTCTTCAAAAGCATTGCCTGTGGTGCCTGGAGCAGCCCACCTGTCCTTTAGGTAAACGGTGCCATCATTTACCCCGTAAATGGTTCAGGTTTCCTCCAGAAAAGGACGAATTTGTTTGGAAAACTGATGCGGACCCGTTCAGACCGGTGATCGACATTCTGCACCATGCTGACATGTTCTCCCCAGATGGAATGTGGCTAGATTCCATCCAGAACTCTGTCTATGATCTTCCTGCTGGACTTCAGCTAATCACCCGGAGGCCGGAGGGTGTCCGGTTTGGTGACAACACGATTTCGTCTCTGCTCTTTGCAGATGATGTTGTCGTGTTGGCTTCATCAGACCAGGACCTTCAGCACGCACTGGGACGGTTTGCAGCCGAGTGTGAAGCGGCTGGGATGAGAATCAGCACCTCCAAATCCGAGGCCATGGTCCTCAGTCGGAAAAGGGGGGCTTGCCCACTTCAGGTTGGTGGAGAGTTCCTGCCGCAAGTGGAGGAGTTTAAGTATCTTGGGGTTTTGTTCACGAGTGAGGGAAGGGTGGAACGGGAGATTGACAGACGGATCGGTGCAGCTTCTGCAGTAATGCGGTCGATGTACCGGTCTGTCGTGGTGAAGAAAGAGCTGAGCCGCAAGGCGAAACTCTCGATTTACCGGTCAATCTACGTTCCTACTCTCACCTATGGTCATGAGCTCTGGGTCATGACCGAAAGGACAAGATCCCGGATGCAGGCGGCCGAAATGAGCTTTCTCCGCAGGGTGGCTGGGCGATCCCTTAGAGATAGGGTGAGAAGCTCGGTCACTCGGGAGGAGCTCAGAGTAGAGCCGCTGCTCCTCCACATCGAGAGGGGTCAGCTGAGGTGGCTCGGGCATCTGTTCCGGATGCCTCCTGGACGCCTTCCCGGGAAGGTGTTCCGGGCGCGTCCCACTGGGAGGAGACCCCGGGGAAGACCTAGGACACGCTGGAGAGACTATGTCTCCCGGCTGGCCTGGGAACGCCTCGGTGTCCCCCCAGAAGAGCTGGAAGAAGTGTCTAGGGAGAGGGAAGTCTGGGCATCTCTGCTTAGACTGCTGCCCCCGCGACCCGGCCTCGGATAAGCGGGAGAAGATGGTATGGTATGGTATGGTACGTCACGGTGGTGGTTTGAGGTTTCACGATGCGGTGTGGTCTGCACTGCAGTCTCACAGTTCTATATCTGCTCCCCTGCCGCACTGGATCAGACGGGCTATCGCCCATTCCAGTAAAAAAAAAAAAACGAGAGAAAAAAGAAAAGGCAAGTGAGTCTGGACATCAAGGACAGGAACTGAAAGCTAAACCTCTCCATGTCCAATAATAATTAATAAAATCAATAAAAATCTAAAATATTAAATCACTTGTTTATTGAAGTGTTCGAAATCATTTAAATCCTGATTCTAAATCAGTGTTTCTCAACTGGAGGATGCTTTTAAGCTAAATAATTAAAATCCACATGATAAACTTTTGGGAAAATGTGACAAAAGTAAAATTGCACAATTATTAAAAGATGAAGTTAAACCATGATTTTTGTCTTCCTCTCAAACGCCGTATGACCTCCTCATGGATTCTTGTATCTTGTTGATATCCCTCTTGTGGGGCAGGGGGCTGTGGCTCGGGGTCATAATGCTGAGGGGGAGGGAGGTCAGGAGGGAGAGGGAAACTGGTCCTCAGTGCCACATTGTGCAAAACAGGGGCTTAGACTATACGGGGGACGCGGGGGACATGTCCCCCGCACTTTTTATAAAAAATAAATTCGTCCCCCTCACTTTTTTAGTGGAGAGTTGTGTTCACGACATGTTGAGGTTTTAATGGAGCAATGTATATTAATGCAGAGTGATTTAAAATTCAAAGAGACAAGAGACGTCTATACATGACGTTCACGTATCCATGGCAATCAGTCACTCACTTGTCACGCGCCCTAGTACTGTAGCTCGAGTCGCATCCGCGGTCCCGCGCGCGATCCAACATTCGGTTGCGATGAGCTCAAAGCGGCAAAAACCGCTTCACTCCTTTTTTACAAAAAAGTCAAGCAGTGTAAGTTGGCACATGGTATCCGAATTGTTTTGCACAATGTTTAGTAACTCTGACTGTTGCTCTTGTTGAATAATTAGCAAGTTTTAAAGGTTTTAAAGGATTATAAGGAAAAATAGCTGCTTGGACAAACGTTCACTTTTTTCTGTGTATTTTCCTTAAACTCTTTTATAACGTCTTTTGTTTTAACAAGTGTGTTATCAAAACCCTTCAAATAAGAATAAAGATAATGTTGAACTGAGATTTTACAGCATGTTTAACTCTGTGTGTCACGGTATGTACACGGAGAGACGAGGGCACGAATAGTAACATAAAATATGTCATTTTAATAATAAGGAGCAGGTAAATCACACATACATACAACCGAGTAAAGACGATACCCAACACTGAGTGAAGACAGTGGTGATGAGTATAAATAGAGTCCGGGTGAACAGACAGGTGAAGACGGGAAACAAACATGGTGGATGACGGGGTGCAAAGGATTATGGGTAATGTAGTCCGGTGAGTGAGGGTAGATGACAGGGGAAACGTTACAGTATGCTGATAGGAACGATCTTTATTTTATGGGGTGCTCTTTCATTATTAGACAAATTTTACATTTTTATGTGTTGTCAAGGATGAGCAAGAAACAGACAGCCTAGGTTTGTCAGGGCAGATTCAGTATGTTACACAAGAAACTTTACAGGTGAGAACAGATGCGGCTTTTAACACCTGGCTGCTATTGCATTTATTTTTTTATTTTTTTACATTTTATAATGTATAATCTATTTATACACAAGTGTTTGTAGGATTATATATGGACCAATCATAAAAAATTTAATTAGTAAAATATAGAAAAAAATATGTAACACATTAGTATGATGAACAACTGCACATTGGCTGTTTATTAGTAGGCTACTAAGAAAGCACATATTAATTCCTTATTCTTTATGACCATATTCTGCATCCCATAATCCTACCTAATACCTAAACTTAGCTACAACGACTACCTTAAAAGCTAATAAGCAGTAAATTAAGAGTTTGAGGCGAATGTCAAAGTTAATAGTGAATACGTGTTCCCCATACTTAAGTGTTAAACAATTTAGGATACAAATTATTGGTTAATGTCCAACAGTGTACTTAATTTGGTATTTTCTTCTGTATGTCACTATTGACACAGTCCTGTCTAAACAGTGTTGCTGTGTGTCACATCCACAGTGACAAAATTGACAATATAAATAGGGAAATGATTGCTCAGCTGTTAGATGGGAAGGAACGTCGCAGAAACACTTTTGGCAGTTTTAAGTAGCTTTATATATTGAGATATATGTTCGCTTTAACACTGTGTAAAAAGCTACTACTTTTAAACAAACCAGCCAGGAAGCTTAAATGAAGTGACACTAAATCTTTATTTCATCTCATTGTATAATTGATATAGGGTCTTGACATGTTTGTCAGTTCAATACATATTTTCTTTCAATAGTTTGTTTTGAATGACTTGTTTTATTCCTGAAACATGGACTGTAGAATAGAACAAAATGAAGTATTATTTGAATGTGCAAGTATCCATTACTGTGTGCCATGTACTGTGCATACACAAAATACAATTTGAAATATGTAAATAATATACTCTTAGTACCATTATAAGGACATCTTTGTACTTTATAGTCAAAAAGGTACACATTACTACCTTAGAGTACCAATGTGTATCTTAATGTACAACTATAAATCTTTGGGGTAAATAAGGTACAAAGATGTCCTTTTAAGGGTACTGTCCCAGTGGCAAGCTGTTGTATTTCTTTTGTTCTTTCTGTTTTATAATCATATATAATCATAAAGCATATAAAGCAAAAAAATATGATAAAAAATAAAACCTGTCAATTACACAAGGGTTAACTGAAAAAAACAAACATGTAACACTAGACATTTCGTCCCCCCCACTTTTGAAATGATGGCTACGCCCCTGCACCACACAAACTGATAATCTTACACACATTTTCCAGGTGGTATAGAAATCTGCCAGCTGAGACATCCAGAGCTCCACATCTGCATTTCAGGAGGTGATGAGCGTCTGAGGGGTGATGCCTCTGTCACCTGTCATATTATAGACTACATCAGGACAATGTTTACAATTTCTACATGTTGTTAAACTCAACAAGAAGCCAGTCATCACGTCCTGCAGCTGCCTGTAGTCTGTTCCCTACACTGCTATGTGTCAGGATAAAGGAATCATGTGCTGAAGAAGGTCAGCATGCCACAATGTTTGTGAGGGTCGTGTTAGAGTCACATATGACTTGCACTTTAACAGAAAGCACATGCTGTTTATTAACAAACAAATTCCTTTTCATACAGAGTCTTTACAGAAATATGAGTGCAGTCAATTGTGTTGATTACATTTGGAAAACTGAACATTGCTGCAAACTGCATTTTAATTTCAGCCTGTTCTTGCACAGTGAAGGGAAACCTGATGTATCGACTACCCACCTTAATAATAACATCCAAAATGACAGGCATTATGACACTCAGGGGCAGATACCAGACCTATAGCATGAGATTTAATAGAATTATATTATATTCAAAGAAGGTCTTTGTGAAAAAGTTAATTATATATAAAAATGTATATGAAGTCTTTCCCTGTCTGCCATTTCCCACTAAAACAACCTGTCATTAACCCCGGAGTGGTGAGGACCTGTATTTGGACGGGGATGGCATGGTTCCGGCGTGTTGCCCTCTGTAGTACTGGACCCAATTCAGCACATAGATCCAGGAGCACAGCTGTAGGAATCTAAATCAGCTTATTAGTCAGTCATCATCATGGGCCAAGAAATCATCATGGTCCCTGGAAACTCTTTTTCTCCTTAATCTTCCATTGGCGTAATCCTCCAGCAGTGCCATTATGCAGCATTACACACGGGAGTCACCACAGCATTTATGTTTTATTCCATCTCATTATGGAAAGATAAAATAAACTGATATTTGGTCCTGTGCCATGAACATATAAGCAATAATAGCTACAGAAAAGATCCTGCTACCCTCTGTAGCGGGTATTTAAATCCCATTTAAAATCCTTTCAGTGATTCTACATTATGTTTCTATGAAGTATTTCAACAGTTTGCATGTTAATTGGCTGTATGGTGCATTAAAGAGCATTTCAGGTGAATTTATGAACCACATGTGGCTGAAAAAGACACGTGACCAATACTTTTGACCACACAGTGTGCATCAGCTGAAAAGCAGCAGCTTCGGATCAGTCGCGTTTCCACTGGAATTCAATCTGAAATATTACTTTTAATTTTTATTATATAAAATATTTCATATTATATATTTGATATTATTACAGACAACCAATCAGATTTCACTTCCTGACAATGTCTGAGCCAATGATGTTTGCAGATTTAGAACTCGAGCCCGTTGGCCCCGCCCACTGCTTTGTGATCTGTGTTTGTACCTATAGAGTTCTTTCACGCGCTCCGGTCGGAAGTTAATG
>JAAIIK010018462.1:7350-22077 GCA_014706435.1 Silurus glanis | reverse complement strand
TACCACAACTCCTCTCTTGGCACTCTGTCGTACGCTTTCTCTAAATCCACAAATACACAATGCAATTCCTTCTGTCCTTCTCTATACTTCTCCATCAACATTCTCAAAGCAAATAAGGCATCTGTGGTGCTCTTCCTCGGCATGAAACCATACTGTTGCTCACAGATGGTCACCTTTTCTCTCAGTCTGGCTTCCACTACTCTTTCCCATAACTTCATGGTGTGACTGATCAACTTAATTCCCCTGTAGTTACTGCAGGTCTGCACATCTCCCTTATGCTTAAAGATCGGTACCAGCACACTCCTTCTCCATTCCTCAGGCATCCTCCCACCTTCCAGAATCTTGTTAAACAATCTGGTTAAAAACTCCACTGCCATCTCTCCTAAACATCTCCATGCTTCTACAGGTATGTCATCTGGTCCAACCGACTTTCCACTCTTCATCCCCTTAATCGCTGCTCTCACTTCCTCCTTACTAATCCTATCTACATCCTGCTTTACCAACTCCACATCATCCAACCTTCTCTCTCTCTGATTTTCCTCATTCATCAGCTGCTCAAAATACTCCCTCCACCTTCTCAACACACTCTCCTCACTAGTCAACACATTTCCCTCTCCATCCTTTATTGCTCTAACTTGCAGCACATCCTTCCCAGCTCGGTCCCTCTGCCTGGCCAATCGGTATAAATCCTTTTCTCCTTCCTTAGTGTCCAATCTCTCATACAGCTCCTCATATGCCTTTTCCTTGGCTTTCGCCACATCCCTCTTTACCTGCTGCCGCATCTCCTTGTACTCCTGCCTACTTTTCTCATCACTCTGTCTATCCCACTTCTGTTTTGCCAACCTCTTTCTCCTTATGCTCTCCTGCACTTCCTCATTCCACCACCACGTCTCCTTGTCTGCCTTTCTATTTCCAGATGTCACACCAAGTACTTTTCTAGCTGCCTCCCTCATTACTCCTGCAGTAGTTTCCCAATCACCCAACACCTCTTCACCACCACCGAGCCCCTGTCTGACCTCTTCCCTGAACCTCACACTACACTCTTCCTCCTTCAGTTTCCACCATCTTATTCTTCTTTCAGTCCTCACTCTCCTCCTCTGCTTCTTCGCCTCCAAAACCATCCTACAGACCACCATCCGATGCTGTCTAGCTACACTGTCCCCTGCCAACACCTTACAGTCTCCAATCTCCTTCAGGTTGCATCTCCTGCATAGAACATAGTCCACCTGTGTGCACCTTCCTCCACTCTTATACGTCACCCTATGCTCCTCCTTCTTCTTAAAATAAGTGTTGACCACTGCCATTTCCATCCTTTTAGCAAAATCTACCACCATCTGCCCTTCCACATTCCTCTCCTTAAGGCCATACCTACCCATCACCTCCTCATCACCTCTGTTCCCTTCACCAACATGCCCATTAAAGTCTGCCCCCATCACCAATCGTTCTTTCCTAGGTACACCATCTACCACTTCATCTAATTCACTCCAGAATCTTTCCTTCTCCTCCATCTCACAGCCAACTTGTGGAGCATAGGCACTGATGACATTTATCATCATCCCTTCAACTTCCAGCTTCACGTTCATCACCCTATCAGAAACTCTCTTCACCTCCACTACACCATTTCTCTTTCCATCCACACCATGATAGAACAGTTTGAACCCACCTCCAATGTTCCTGGCCTTACTCCCTTTCCACTTGGTCTCCTGAACACACAACATATCTACCTTTCTCCTCTCCATCATATCAGCTATCTCCCTCCCTTTACCTGTCATAGTACCAACATTTAAAGTACCAACCCGAACCTCCACTCTCCTACACTGCTCCTTTTCCTGCCGTCTCTGTAGACGTCTTCCTCCTCTCCTTCTCCTCCTTCGGCCAACAGTAGCCCAATTTCCACTGGTACCCTGTCGGCTAACGATACCTGTGGCGGTCGTTGTTAACCCGGGCCTCGACCGATCCGGTATGAAATTCTCATTTGTGATCCGCATATTTGATTTGGCACATGTTTTGTAATAATATTTATACAAAATTAAACAAAAAGCATGCCACTAGAGGGCAGTGTAAGACTGACTTGAGGATGTGACCTGTGTGTTACAATTCATCTGTTTCTATAACCAACTGCAGTTATGATGATAATAATAAGAATTATAAGTATTTTGGGGGGCTGTTATGAATTGTTCAAATCTTCCCTCTACTAATGTACTACTTTTATTAGTGTAGTTACTGATAGAAAAAGTGAAAAGCTTTTTAAAACAACTTTCATGTAAAAGATCTTGTGGCTCAATTAGATGAGATTTGCCTCTGGTTTGAGATTTTACTCGATTTAGGTTTTTGCTGAACATTTTCTACATTTAAAAAAAAAAAAAATAAATCATTGACACTTTTCTTTCACGTGAACAAGCTTTTTTTTTCACAAGACTTTGTCTTACACTTCCAGTGACTGTAGCTGAAGCAGAAAGAAGCTTTTTAAAACTGAAACTAATCAAATCATACCTGAGATCCACCATGTCACAAGAGCACCTCAGCAGCCTCGCTGTCATAAACATCAACCATACAATTGCTGGTCAGATTTGCAACGATGATGTAATTGATGACTTTGCATCAAACAAAGCAAGAAAGGTCTGTTTTTAGGGAAATGACTTTGTAGTGAAAAATGTATTAAATTTGTTTGTTGTGTGAATTGCCAATTTATTATTATTTATTTTCATATTTTATTTATGTATTTATTTTTAAATGTATTTACTGTAAATTCTCATTAAAGATAAAGTAAGTGCAGATTGTTGTTAGTTATTTATCTTTTTAGGTAGCAGCAGGATGGGGGCAGGTCATGACGTGGAAAGGAGACTCTCTGCTTGCAGGCTTCCTGTGACGTAGCTTCCTGTGTTTGACTTGTATTTCTCTCGCCGTTTTCAAACAAACTTTACTATTTATCTATACTTTTTTCCTCTTTTAATAATCCTAAATTGTTTTTTGTCTTCCTGACTTGTGCCTGTAGTTAGTTAACTCTACTATCACTAGTGTTGACTATATTCATTGCCTCTCACTTTATCATATCTCTGTATCTTAACTCTATCTGCTATTATAAGCACTATGCCGGTTGTGTGTCTGCCTTTGAGCACAGGTGAGAACTCGTTTGAGTTGCAAACGGTGGAGTTGGAGATGGAGGCTTTGGAGAAACAGGCAAAGCATGCCCAGCTGCGAGAGCGGAAAGCGGCGCTGGAAACATCCCGGGCGGACGCTCACTCATCCCAGGTAAATTCCCGGGTTGAACCTAACGCTCCCAGCACCTCAACTCCGCGTGTTTCTCTGCCCAGGCCCAGCGAACCTACAACACGGCCCGCCCAGGTATCGTTCACTCCGGCACCGGTGCACCACGGACCCTGGATGCTGCAGCAGCGGAAGACACGAGCCAAGCCCCGGTCGAGGACATCTCCCCCGCCACCACCACCGGCCTTCGAGATCTCGACCGAGAACCGCTTCGACCCCTCTCCGTGAGACTGAACGCCATACCGTGATTCTTGGAGATTCCATCGTCCGCCATGTCCACGCTACCGGAGCCAAAGGTAAGGTGCACACTCGCTGTTTTCCTGGTGCTCGTGTTCTTGATGTCGCTGCGCAGGTACCCGTGATCCTGAACGAGAACTTCGGAGCTGTTGTTCTTCATGCTGGAACGAACGACACCCGGCTGAGGCAAACGGAGATCTTAAAGAGGGATTTCAGGATCCTGGTGGAGACCGTACGCAGAACATCACCCACAACGAGGATCATAGTGTCGGGACCTCTTCCCACTTACCAGCGAGGGGCTGAGAAGTTTAGTAGACTCTTTGCACTAAATGAATGGTTACAGTCATGGTGTCGAGAGCACAAACTTCTCTTTATTAATCACTGGAACTGTTTCTGGGAGCGTCCACGGTTCTTCTGCCCTGATGGCCTGCACCCCAGCAGAGTTGGAGCAGCAGTGCTATCAGATAACATCTCTAGCATACTTCACACCATCTGACTGGTAAGACATCAGGAAATTTACGACTATGAGAACACGTATACAAAAAACCAAATAGTTACAAGTACACACACAGCCCAGTTTATAGAAACCGTATCTATTCCTCGTGTAGTAAAACCAAGAATTAAATACACAAGATCCAGAAATAATCTTATTGCAGTTAAAACTGAAAAATGCCAGATAAACAAACACAATAAAGTTCTAAAGTTTGGTCTTTTAAACATTAGATCACTTGCACCCAAAGCACTGATTGTAAATGAGATGATCACAGAGAATAATCTCGATGCACTCTGTCTCACTGAGACCTGGATTAAACCAGATGATTATATGGGTCTAAACGAGTCGACACCGTCAGGATATGTTTATAAGCATGAGCCCCGTCAGACTGGTCGTGGGGGAGGTGTAGCAACCATTTATAGTGCCTCTCTTAATGTTAGTCAGAGATTAGGATTCAGCTTTAAATCATTTGAAGTGCTCGTTCTTAAAGTTGTACTTTCAGACATACATTGAAAACTCGCTCTGGTCACTGTGTACAGACCCCCAGGGCCCTCCGCTGATTTTCTTCAAGAGTTTGCTTGTTTTCTTTCAGACCTCTTGATCAATTTTGATAAAGTGCTGCTTGTAGGAGATTTTAATATTCATGTAGATGATGTAAACGATGCTCTAGGATTATCATTTGTCGATTTATTAAACTCTTTTGGGGTTAAACAAAACGTCACCAGACCAACTCATCGCTTTAACCACACACTAGACTTAATAATATCCCACGGAGCAGACGTCAATGATATAGATATTTTACCTCAGAGTGATGACATCACAGACCATTATCTCATACTGTACACACTACCGGTAGAGCAGATTAGCCGTGTTTCACCACGTTATCGACTTGGTAGGACTATTGTTCCGACCACTAAGGACAGATTCATAAATAACCTGCCTGATTTATCTCAATTTCTCACTAAACCCATAACTGCTAATAATCTTGATGAAATGGCTAACAACATAGACCTTATCCTCACTAGCACATTAGACACTGTTGGCCCCATCCGGTTAAAAAAGGTTAGAGAACAAACACCTGCACCTTGGTATAATAGTCATATGCATGCCCTCAAGAGAACAGCCCGTAATCTGGAGAGAAAATGGAGGAAAACTGAATTGGAGGTACAGTGGAACCTCGGGTTACGAATTTAATTCGTTCCGGTACTTTATTCGTAACCTGAAAAGTTCGTATCCCGATACGAATTTCCCCATAAGAATGAACAGAAACTTTGGTAATTCGTTCTGGACAACCAAAAATATTACTTTAAAAATAAAAATAAAGCCAATATTCACTTATTGTTACGCGGCGAATATGGAGGCGGAAGCAGAAATAGAAGCCAGCGTATTTATTCAGTCTAAGGCAGAGCCAACACAAAAACACCCGCAGAGAAACGGGATGAACTGGCAAAAGGCAGTCCGTATATAATATCCACGGTGCGTGATGGCGGAAGCGCGGCACGGAGGCAGCGACGGAGAAGCGTCGGTAGTCCGAGGTGCGCTGGGGAAGACACACGCTACCGTGGAGAGTGCGAGGAGTCCGGGATGAGACGGTGCGTAGCGGGAGAAGCATGCGCGGAGAAACACACCACCAGAAACCGGCACAGACACGCACGAACATACAATAACGGACAATAGGTGTAGATGAATGTGGGGTTTTTATATGAGCTGGGGATTAGTGAATAACGAGCTTCAGGTGTGCATGATTGAAGCCCGATTGCGAGCAGCTCCGTGCGGGCGGGGCGCGCACGAAAGAAGGGGCGCGGTGCTTCGGGGAATGCCGAGGTTTGACAGCCGCCGATGGAGGCGTGGCAGGGGGATTCCTGACACTAATATTATTTACTTTTAAAATGTTATATTGAAATCATACCATATAAAAACATATAAAAGAGGAAAACATTATCTTTACTGGGTACTTTACCTTTGAGAAGACTCGCTGCTGGCATGATGGAGACGACGTTCGTAGAAGGGGGAGGAGGGAGAGTTATTGTTTGGAAGGAGAATCTTATTATATTATATTATTTATATATTATTATATATTATATTATAGAATATTAATGAATATTAACGAAATAAAGACACAGTGTTAACACGAACGCTGAGACAATGCTCTCGCTAGGTACGCAGGACGCTAACTGATGCGACGAGCTGTGTGGGAGAGCGTGGGTGGCGATACGAAAAGAACCAACTTGCCTGCGATTTTTTGATGCGCGACGTTCCCCCCGAAATTTTGTTCGTAACCAGGGGCAAAAATTTTGATGAACTGCGATTCGTAACCTGAATTATACGTATCCCTGGGCGTTCGTAACCCGAGGTTCCACTGTATTTAGAATTGCGTATAGGCCATCTCATCAGGCTTTGGACGATGCGCTTTGAGAGCAAACACAGTTACTTCGAAAGATGCACGAGGCATCTGAAAAATTTCAAAAACCTGTGCTTGACTCTTTCAGAGAGACATCAAATGTTCCAGGCCTTCCTTTCTGCTGGGTCAGTCAGTCCTCCAGCATTGCAAATAAAAGATGGCTCACCATTTTACTTGGAGCTTTACAGTGAGCAAGTTAAAGACGCAGTCCTACATTTTGGTTTTACTGAAAGGAATACAACGATTCCAGTTGATGTTCAGTACAATGGCCTTGTTTACAGGAAGGGCCAGTTTTTTGTCATGAAGTATGATGAGTCAGTGGAGTTTGGTGAACTTCTGCTGATTTTTGTTAAGGATGATTCAGCATTTTCTCATGAGAGTTTATGATGCTGAATTTATCTCTTACTACCACATGTACTCAGTAAAAAAAGACAAAGTGCAGACTCATCAGTGAACTGATTGACTTGTAGCCATTGTCATCTTATGTGAAAAATGGTTACCAGATTATTCCACTGAAGCACAGCATCTTGTCAGACTGAATGCCTTAATTTCATTGGACCAGAGACCAAACTCTTTGTTTGTGTGTCTTAACAGATATGGCTGAATCACAGCTGCTAAAGAACATAGGGGATGCAATAGCAGGAGTGCTTCCGGACCTTCCTGATCAACTTGTTAAGTCCGTTGAAGATACTTTGAAAACACTTGGTGCGACAACCACAGATGATTTAAAGTACATTACAGAAAACGATTTGCTGCCAGTGTTAAAGCCCATACAAGCCCATACATACTTGAGCTTCACCCACCAACACTCACTCACAAAAAAAAAAAAAGAGTGAGAGAAAGATTGAGAAAATGAACAACCTGAGATGGGATATCAAATTGATACGTTTAATAAATCCAAAAAAGGTGTTCATAAAAACAGAATATTACCGTTGGAGAAACTCCAGTGTTGATCGTAGTTCCACTGGGTAGTGTTTGTTAAAGCAGTAATAACTGCCAAACATCAGGCAGATGGCGGAGGTGAAGGTTGTGATGTGGTCGTTGACAATCTTCTTGTCGATGCTCAACATGAATGTCTCAGCAGCGAAGCAGGAGGAACCTGGGAATAATAATAATAAAAAAAAAAATTCAAACGTTTAATAACAGGGGCTTCAATGTCAGTTATATACAGTGCCTTGCGAAAGTATTCGGCCCCCTTGAACCTTGCGACCTTTTGCCACATTTCAGGCTTCAAACATAAAGATATAAAACTGTAATTTTTTGTGAAGAATCAACAACAAGTGGGACACAATCATGAAGTGGAACGAAATTTATTGGATATTTAAAACTTTTTTAACAAATAAAAAACTGAAAAATTGGGCGTGCAAAATTATTCAGCCCCCTTAAGTTAATACTTTGTAGCGCCACCTTTTGCTGCGATTACAGCTGTAAGTCGCTTGGGGTATGTCTCTATCAGTTTGCACATCGAGAGACTGAAATCTTTGCCCATTCCTCCTTGCAAAACAGCTCGAGCTCAGTGAGGTTGGATGGAGAGCATTTGTGAACAGCAGTTTTCAGTTCTTTCCACAGATTCTCGATTGGATTCAGGTCTGGACTTTGACTTGGCCATTCTAACACCTGGATATGTTTATTTGTGAACCATTCCATTGTAGATTTTGCTTTATGTTTTGGATCATTGTCTTGTTGGAAGACAAATCTCCGTCCCAGTCTCAGGTCTTTTGCAGACTCCATCAGGTTTTCTTCCAGAATGGTCCTGTATTTGGCTCCATCCATCTTCCCATCAATTTTAACCATCTTCCCTGTCCCTGCTGAAGAAAAGCAGGCCCAAACCATGATGCTGCCACCACCATGTTTGACAGTGGGGATGGTGTGTTCAGGGTGATGAGCTGTGTTGCTTTTACGCCAAACATAACGTTTTGCATTGTTGCCAAAAAGTTCGATTTTGGTTTCATCTGACCAGAGCACCTTCTTCCACATGTTTGGTGTGTCTCCCAGGTGGCTTGTGGCAAACTTTAAACGACACTTTTTTATGGATATCTTTAAGTAATGGCTTTCTTCTTGCCACTCTTCCATAAAGGCCAGATTTGTGCAGTATACGACTGATTGTTGTCCTATGGACAGAGTCTCCCACCTCAGCTGTAGATCTCTGCAGTTCATCCAGAGTGATCATGGGCCTCTTGGCTGCATCTCTGATCAGTCTTCTCCTTGTATGAGCTGAAAGTTTAGAGGGATGGCCAGGTCTTGGTAGATTTGCAGTGGTCTGATACTCCTTCCATTTCAATATTATCGCTTGCACAGTGCTCCTTGGGATGTTTAAAGCTTGGGAAATCTTTTTGTATCCAAATCCGGCTTTAAACTTCTCCACAACAGTATCTCGGACCTGCCTGGTGTGTTCCTTGTTCTTCATGATGCTCTCTGCGCTTTAAACGGACCTCTGAGACTATCACAGTGCAGGTGCATTTATACGGAGACTTGATTACACACAGGTGGATTCTATTTATCATCATTAGTCATTTAGGTCAACATTGGATCATTCAGAGATCCTCACTGAACTTCTGGAGAGAGTTTGCTGCACTGAAAGTAAAGGGGCTGAATAATTTTGCACGCCCAATTTTTCAGTTTTTTATTTGTTAAAAAAGTTTGAGATATCCAATAAATTTCGTTCCACTTCATGATTGTGTCCCACTTCTTGTTGATTCTTCACAAAAAATTACAGTTTTATATCTTTATGTTTGAAGCCTGAAATGTGGCAAAAGTTCGCAAAGTTCAAGGGGGCCGAATACTTTCGCAAGGCACTGTATATAATGCAGATACTTGAAACAAATTGGAGGATGGACCCTGCCAATATTAGTAGTAAACAAATACAAAATGGCTTGATAAAGTAATTAATGTGCCAAATAAAGATATTACATAAAAAGGAAAGTAATTATTAAACAATAAGATTGGAAATAAAAGGGAAAATTAAATAATAGTGCTAATTTTAAATTAAAACTGAAAATGATAAATATTGATCTATGTCAATGTATAATGAAACAAGTTGGTAAAGTTTCTTTTTTGGATGCTATATTTGACACAATAATTAATCAAGCCATGTATTTAGATCTTTTTTATTACCAATTAAGGCAGGATCCATCTTCAATAGTTACATCCATCATAGGATGAATCATCTTACTGGCTGAGCTTCTGAGCTTGTGTTAGCCAGTGTTTCAGTACGTAAGCTAGCGAATGTGTGCGAGAATGAATAAATGACTGAATGTATTGAAGTCCTCTGGACTACATAAAATGTTATACAAATTGTGGGAAATGATATAACAAAACTAAACAAGCCAAGAGTACAATAACATTGCAGTTACATCAGAAAAAAACAGTTGCTCTATTTACTTACCACAAACAATAATGAAGGGTGTTGGTGGCACTTTCTCCATCTGAACATCCTCTGCAAGGCTTGTCGTCTCAACACAGTGGAACAGAAGCTCATCTGATGCTGCTTTGCGCTTTATAACCTTTGGTGTGTCGGGTCGCTTGACATTTTCAACTCTTGCCTGAAGTTGCTTCACCAGAGAATGATATCCTGGTCCAATAACGTCGCCATCAATCACATCTTGCAGAGACTTTGGATACCTGGCCATGTTAACAAGTGTGCCATTGGGTGGTGTGGTGACATTGTTCTATACTCACTATTTTGGGTCCAGGCAGTAACCAGTCTTCGGGCTTGTATGGGCTTTAACACTGGCAGCAAATCGTTTTCTGTGATGTACTTTAAATCATCTGTGGTTGTCGCACCAAGTGTTTTCAAAGTATCTTCAACGGACTTAACAAGTTGATCAGGAAGGTCCGGAAGCACTCCTGCTATCGCATCCCCTATGTTCTTTAGCAGCTGTGATTCAGTCATATCTGTTAAGACACACAAACAAAGAGTTTGGTCTCTGGTCCAATGAAATTAAGGCATTCAGTCTGACAAGATTCTGTGCTTCAGTGGAATAATCTGGTAACCATTTTTCACATAAGATGACAATGGCTACAAGTCAATCAGTTCACTGATGAGTCTGCACTCTGTCTTTTTTTTTACTGAGTACATGTGGTAGTAAGAAATAAATTCAGCATCATAAACTCTCATGAGAAAATGAAGAGCTGAATCATCCTTAACAATAATCAGCAGAAGTTCACCAAACTCCACTGACTCATCATACTTCATGACAAAAAACTGGCCCATCCTGTAAACAAGGCCATTGTACTGAACATCAACTGGAATCTTTGTATTCCTTTCAGTAAAACTAAAATGTAGGACTGCGTCTTTAAGTCGCTCACTGTAAAGCTCCAAGTAAAATGGTGAGCCATCTTTTATTTGCAATGCTGGAGGACTGACTGACCCAGCAGAAAGGAAGGCCTGGAACATTTGATGTCTCTCTGAAAGAGTCAAGCACAGGTTTTTGAAATTTTTCAGATGCCTTGTGCATCTTTTGAAGTAACTGTGTTTGCTCTCAAAGCGCATCGTCCAAAGCCTGATGAGAGATCCAAATTTCAGGATTAGCCCTGGATAATGTCGTAAGTAATGGTTTAGGTTTTAAGTTGGTATTAGGAAACAATGCCTTTCTGGTTTCCAAATATTCTTGGATGAGAGCATCCAGATAAGTAACCTGGGCCTTGGAAATTTGCTGAGCACAAATTAAGTCAACGATGTCCTTGAGCTGCAACGTTAACTGCCAGACATCATCTTGAGGGTTCTGCACTTTGTCTTCAATTATGAGAGGTAAAAGTCTCAAGAAGTTCCAATTTTGAACAGCTTGTCCACTAAGTTTCAATGTTTTTGGACTGACCTCACAAGGCTTGGATAAAGTATCTGTTCCTTTGTATTTAAATTGCTTGATGCGTCTGTTCAGAACTGTGTAAGTGAACCATTTATTTTATTATCTCAAAGCAGCTTTACAGAAATCAACAGTCAAGGTGAATGGTGTGTATTTATCCCTGATGAGCAGCCGTGGCGACTGTGGCAAGGAAAAACTCCCTTAGATGTTATGAGGAAGAAACCTTGAGAGGAACCAGACTCAAAAGGGGAACCCATCCTCATTTGGGTGACATCAAGTGTTTGATCATAAATCTTTCAACAATACAGAACACTGGAGAGTGAGAACTAACATGAACACTGGAGTATAAGATTATAAGTAATGTTCTTTCTACAGTCTTATACAGTCTTTATGGTTATAAAACTAGGAGCTACTGAGCAACTCATAAAATAGCTCAACATTTGTGATCATCACAGATCCAGCACCAGCTTCTCCATGCCAGAGCCTTTAAACACTCCAGGAGGTCCAATGTCAAAACTCCACACATGTAGTGGGATCCAATTGGCACTGGTACGTCTCTAGATGGTTCGGGATGTTTGCGAGTTCGGCATCTACTTCTTCAAAGGTCCATAATCTTCATGAGGTGGACTGGACTGGTTAGATACATGGGAGCCAAACCATTTAGTGTTTTATAAGTAAGTAACAGTAGTTTGTAGTCTATTCGAAACTTAACAGGAAGCCAGTGCAGGGATGATAAGATTGGGGTTATATAAATATATTTTCTTGACCCTGTAAGAACTCTTGCGGCAGCATTCTGAACTAACTGAAGCTTGTTTATTAATGATGCAGGACATCCACCTAGTAATGCATTACAATAGTCTATTCTGGAGGTCATGAACGCATGGACGAGCTTCTCTGCATCGGATATAGACAACATATTTCTTAGCTTAGAAATATTTCTAAGGTGAAAGAAGGCTGTTTTTGTATCTTGGTTGATATGATTATTAAAAGACAAGTTCCTGTCTAAAATAACTCCCAGGTCTTTTACCGTTGAACTAGTAGTTACAGAACATCCGTCTAAATGAAGGTTGAGATGCTGGAGCTTCTGTGTACTGGTTTTTGGGCCAATGAGCAAAATCTCTATCTTATCAGAATTTAATAGTAAAAAGTTATGGGTCATCCAATCTCTTATTTCTTTAACACATTCAGTTATGCGAGCTAATTGAGCTGTATCGCCTGGTTTTGATGAGATATATAGCTGGGTATCATCAGCATAACAGTGGAAGCTAATTCCATGCCTTCTAATAATATTTCCTAAGGGAAGCATGTATATTGTGAAAACCAAAGGTCCTAGAATTGAACCTTGTGGCACGCCATAATTTACTAGCATTAACCTGGATAGTTCTCCATTTAAGTCTACAAAATGGTAACGATCAGACGGGTAGGATTTAAACCAGCTTAATGCCTGTCCCTGAATGCCAATATAATATTGTAAGCGATCTAGGAGGAGATCATGATCTATAGTGTCGAATGCAGCACTAAGATCTAGTAAAACTAACAGCGAGATGAAGCCTTGGTCTGAAGCTAAAAACAGGTCATTAGTGATTTTAACTAGAGCAGTTTCTGTGCTATGATGGGGCCTAAAACCTGACTGAAACTCTTCAAAGATGTTCTCTTGTAAGTGGGAACATAACTGGGCAGCGACAATCTTTTCTAAAATCTTAGACATAAATGGGAGATTTGAAATGGGTCTGTAATTCGATAGCGTGTTTGGATCCAAATTAGGTTTCTTAATGAGGGGCTTAATAACTGCTAACTTGAGGGATTTAGGGACGTGACCTAACGGTAGTGAGGAGTTAATAATATTGAGAAGAGGCTCACCAGCTGTATATAACACTTCCTTCAATAGATTAGTTGGAATGGGATCTAACTGACATGTTGTTGATTTAGATTTGGTAATAACATCATACAGCTCTTTCTGTCTGACGGGGCTCATGCTTATAAACATATCCTAACGGTGTCGACTCGTTTAGACCCATATAATCATCTGGTTTAATCCAGGTCTTAGTGAGACAGAGTGCATCGAGATTATTCTCTGTGATCATCTCATTTACAATCAATGCTTTGGGTGCAAGTGATCTAATGTTTAAAACACCAAACTTTAGAACTTTGTTGTGATTGTTTATCTGGCATTTTTCAGTTTTAACTGCAATAAGATTATTTCTGGATCTTGTGTATTTAATTCTTGGTTTTACTTCACGAGGAATAGATACGGTTTCTATAAACTGGGCTGTGTGTGTACTTGTAACTATTTGGTTTGTTGTATAAATGTTCTCATAGTCGTAAATTTCCTGATGTCTTACCAGTCAGATGGTGTGAAGTATCCTAGAGATGTTATCTGATAGCACTGCTGCTCAACCTCTGCTGGGGTGCAGGCCATCAGGGCGGAAGAACCGAGGACGCTCCCAGAAACAGTTCCAGTGATTAATAAAGAGAAGTTTGTGCTCTCGACACCATGACTGTAACCATTCATTTAGTGCAAAGAGTCTACTAAACTTCTCAGCCCCTCGCTGGTAAGTGGGAAGAGGTCCTGACACTATGATCCTTGTTGTGGGTGATGTGTTGCGTACCGTCTCCACCAGGATCCTGAAATCCCTCTTTAAGATCTCCGTTTGCCTCAGACTGGTGTCGTTCGTTCCGGCATGGAGAACAACAGCTCCGAAGTTCCGAAGAACACGAGCACCAGGAAAACAGCGAGTGTGCACCTTACCTTTGGCTCCGGTAGCGTGGACATGCCGGACGATGGAATCTCCAAGAATCACAGTATAGCGTTCCGTCTCGTGGAGAGGGGCGAAGCGGTTCTCGGTCGAGATCTCGAAGGCCGGTGGTGGCGGCGGGGGAGACGTCCTCGACCGGGGCTTGGCTCGTGTCTTCCACTGCTGCAGCATCCAGGGTCCGTGGTGCACCGGTGCCGGAGTGAACGATACCTGGGCGGGCCGCGTTGTAGGTGCGCTGGGCCTGGGCAGAGAAACACGCGGAGTTGAGGTGCTGGGAGCGTTAGGTTCAACCCGGGAATTTACCTGGGACGAGTGAGCGTCCGCCCGGGATGTTTCCAGCGCCGCTTTCCGCTCTCGCAGCTAGGCATGCTTTGCATGTAGCTCGCGAATCTGTTTCTCCAAAGCCTCCATCTCCAACTCCACTGTTTGCAACTCAAACGAGTTCTCACCTGTGCTCAAAGGCAGACACACAGCCGGCCAGAGGTGGCAAAAGTATACACATCCTTTACTTAAGTAGAAGTACAGATACTCATGTTTTAAAATACTCGGGTAAAAGTTGAAGTACTGATTATACTTTTTTACTCAAGTGAAAGTAAAGAAGTCTTGGCTCTGACATGTACTTAAGTAGAAAGTAGTTATTACTTTTACCTGTTTTAGTGTCACACTGGTAACTGGACCTCACATCATATTAATGATAGATAGATAGATAGATAGATAGATAGATAGATAGATAGATAGATAGATAGATAGATAGATAGATAGATAGAT
>JAAIIK010018438.1:0-10720 GCA_014706435.1 Silurus glanis | reverse complement strand
CAGGCAGCTAGTGCTTCCTCCTCCCATTTTGCCATGAAAATGTTGGCAAAACCCTAACCCTAACCCTAGGTACTGTTTATTGCCAAGGCCTTAACGAGAGGTGAATACAGCCTTATTAGGGGGCATTGATGGCCTGTGCAAACAGGTTAGCACCTACCGCTGACTCTAAACATAACCCTAAATCCTAACCGCTAACCTAACCCTAAATCCTAACCCTAACCGCTAATCTTAAACCCAACCCTAACCAGAAACCCTAACCCTGCCCTAAACCTCAATAAGTTATAAATTATGAAGTGCGATGGATATACATTTCGTGCATTGAACATTATTTTTATTTCATAGATAAATACATGAAATCAGTTCTGGAGCAATCCAGAAAATTGCTGGGTTAAAAGCCACATGTCTCATTAGATTATATTTCAAATTTTATGGAGATTTTCATGACAAATGAGATTCCTAAAAAAAATTTAGCTGAGACTATGTTTGATCCTTTTCTCCCTCCCCCTGTTTGAGAGTCACCTGCTAAACTCAGGTGGCCATTCACAGACTGACCATTAAAGGCTTTTGTTATATACATGTTTGGCTATTGATATTGAGTTGGCATTTATATTGATGACCAGGTAGCCAGACAAGCTATTGTTTTACAGTCATGACCAGAGGTGGCAAAAGTACACACATCCTTTACTTAAGTAGAAGTACAGATTCTCATGTTTTAAAATGCTCGGGTAAAAGTTGAAGTAATGATTATACTTTTTTACTCAGGTGAAAGTAAAGATGTTTTGGCTCTGACGTACTTACTAAAACAGGTCGAAGTAATAACTACTTTTTACTTGTCACGTTGGTATCGGACATCACATCATATTATTAGGGCAGTCAATCGAATTAAATATTTAATAGCACATTTCTATCTGTTCTAAATGTACCATATATTAATACTTCATGTTTTTAATACTTTAAGCAACATGGACATGGAGAAATATGGATGCAACATCGAGCATGAAGACAAAAAATTCTTGTAAATATTTTAAAGTAATAATGGTGGTTAAAATGACGTAAATTATCAGGACACCAAACGGAACCTTTGCTATGTTTCCACAAGCACAGTTAATGAGGTGATACCAGAGAAACTGCACCTCTTCAAGAAGCTTTTATCATAATCATACTGATTTATGGTATGTAATGGTTTTATGGGATTTATGGTATAAATCATACCGATTACATAATCAGAGAATATTTTTATTTGATGTGAATGTGGTGTATGTAAAAGACATTCTGAGTTTTCTATACACATATTTATTATGTCTTTCAGGCAAATATTCACTATGATTCAGGTTGTTTTATATATGTATTTGTGAAGGGAGATGACATGGCAGAGAGACGGCCCCCTGTCTGTTTACTTTATTTTACAAAAGCACAGCATTTATTGTTATTATAAGTGTATACAAATAAAACCCTAACCCTAGACATTTTACAGACTGCTGATTCTTAGCTTTGTAAACTAGTCTACATCTGTGGTGAGTGAGAGACAGGACATTATACACCAGTGGATTGAAAAAGACGCACAATGACATGAAATCTGTTGGTGGGCTGAAAAAATAAAATGCTGACATTTCACCAAATCAATGAATTAAAACTAAAGTAACGAGCCGGTTTTGAAAATGTAAGAAGTAGAAAGTACAGATATTTGTGTAAAAATGTAATGAGCGAAAGTAAAAAGTTGCCTGAAAAATAAATAGTGAAGTAAAATATTGATACCAAAAATACAGTATCGAAGTATTTGTACGTCATTACTTCCCACCTCTGCTCATGACCATTTATATTGATTCCATTCCAATCCCAACAACAAACACACACACACACACACACACACACTTACTTTTCAAGCATTTCTCTTATAAAAACAAACAGGCAATAAAACCTATAACATGATATAATGTTACAACTTACAGATGTAAAATGGCATCTTCATGCAGATATTCAAGTCTCTGTTGTTATTCCGCCCACAAAAAATATTTTCCTTATCACTGCTTTGTGCAAATCTACGTTAAAACAACTTATTTGACTGTCCATTTTTTTCTTTTTCTTTTTTTGTGAGCAAAGCCCAGTTAGCCCGCGCTATAAACACATCGCTTCCTGGTGCTCCTCTGTTTGACCACTAAGAGTTCGTAACGAGTAATAAACCCAAGACTCACACACGTGGAAAATAAAATCCTCCCACATATCGTTAGAATCCTGCACTCATTGGCTACATTTTCTATCAATCAATTTGTTTCCACAATGCTACTGGCTGGAAATAAAAGGCTATAATATGACACCTGCAGAGAGAAAGAGTGGAGACTGAAGCCCAAGATTCCGCCTCTTACTTTTTTTAAGTGTTTTGTAACACTATATTCTACCAGCCATATTTTTTTTTATTTTTTTTTACCAGCAAGATGCCGTTTTTTATGCGAAAGTTATTCCGAAAAATATAAACACAAACACCAGCCGAAGTTCTGTGAAGTAAACAAAAGAATAACCATCTAAATTACAACACTGTTGTTTGTTTGGAGCAGAAATGCTTTACAGCATGTTGTTCAGTGGAGCCTCATCTTTCCTAAAACCGGGATTAGCAGCAGTGGATATGTTTGTGACTCGTTATTACAATAATGTAAGTAGTGCAGTTTTTTATGCATCATGTGTACTGCTTACACATTCATTAAATACATGCGTTATACGTTTCCCATTGAAAAACAGTGATTTGAAATCGCTGCTTGATGCTTAGAGCTTTAGAATGGTGTAAAGTTAGTCATGGTTACTCTTCTCCCTTTTTATTTACTCTATTGTTAAACATTTACACCTGAGAATAATGGGATCTCGGTTGCGCCGGCGTGCCACTGATGACTAAGAGGTTCTTCTCTTACTGGAAAAAGACACACACACACACACACAGACACACACACACACACCTTTGCTGCACAACACCTGAAGCCAGCGAGAGTCCTACACAATCATACACTTATTTACCTCAGACATTGAAGTTTTCTCAGAATGCCTCAGGGTCTGAGGTTAACAGGTGGGGCCTTTCAAGTATATTTAAAAAAAAAAAAAAAAAAAAAAAAAAAAAAGCTTAAAATGAACAAACTAATATATTTTGATAATATTCTGATGTAGATCATAGACACTACTTTTAAACCTATATTACCGTAATCAAGAACATATAGCTAAATAGAATTATATTGAAACAAGCAAGTTTTCTGCTGTTACTTCACAATGCACGTTCAGCTTTATCACCGAGGAGCTCCATATAACAAGCATAATGACTATTACACATGTTTTATATCATAAATTTATATTGTCCAGTCCACAAACAGCATTTCTAACCCTAGGGTTAGAAATGCTTAACCCTAACCCTAACCCTAACCCCTAACCCTAGAATATAACCAGTAAAAGTGTCCCTTAAACTTTCACTTGAGAAAAAGTACAAAAGTATTCACTGTGAAAAGGTACTTAAGTATCCAAAGTACTATGATTATGACTGGTGTTCCTATTATCATTTGTCACTAAACTTTACTTTTTTTGATTTCACTAAGTGTAGTTGAGTAAAGAGAGATTTAACTTTGAAATGCAGTGAAGTGACAGTAAAAATCTCCCCAAACAAATACTTCAGTAAAAGTACAGATACACAAAGATAAAAAGCATGAGCACTTCATTTGCCCCCCCAACATTAAAATTAAAGCTATAACAAGCTGATACAGTGGCCTTTAATCAAGTCTATTGCAGACACTAGCAGTGGTCACAAAACTCTAGAGACATGACTGAAAACTCCACATTTTATAAAACCATACTTTAAGAGAATAAATTGCCAAGTCATTTCCACAGGAATTAAAATAAAAACCCAAACACTTAATTCAAATGCTCCTTTAATTACATTTAAAATATTCAACTTAAAACCTAAACAAGTTATAAAGCCATCAAACCTCTAAAACATGTCAATTTAATCAATTGCAAGCATGTGTTAAAACTTGTTAAAATGCTATGAATTACAAATTGCGTTTAGACAGCACAGTGCGATACAGGGACGTTCCTCTCGCTTGAATGAAGGTTAGGGTCAGTTTTTTATCAGTAACCTCCATATGAGCAAAGCCACCAAGTGTAGAGGACTTTCCTGTGAAGAACTTCAGAGAGTTTCGGGGAACGGAGTTTCGATGCCTCATGTCTGGATCAATAAAGTTTCCCGCACCACTCACAACATATCCAACCCCAGACTCCTTGAAGTACTACAAAAAATTAAAAACACCACTGGATTAGAATACATTATTCCCACATATATTCAACTTCAGAGCCACAAGAGCAACATGAATAACCATTTAATGTACAGGTCACAAATCAGGATCAGCTTCTTTACAAAAAGGCTTAAATACTAATAACCTTTAAGGTTTTGTTTAATCGAGCCCTGACCACTACAGGCAGGTGAGGGAATTGCAGTAATGTTACAGTGAAAAAAAAGATGCTGCTCATTAAAGTACCATAAATCAGTTATATGCTGAATTTAAGGTGGACTCATTGGAACACAATTCATTCATGGATTGCTCCCAGCTATGGAGATGCTGGGATTTTTAACTCAACCTTCAGATTAGTAAAAAGCCACCACAGGCCAAGGGTTAGCAGGCCATCAAAATGATACAAAAGGGCTGCAGCCAAAATAATGCAGTCTTCTGCACTTAACAATGTCAAACATCTAAACTCCAGGAACTTGGTAAAATGACCATCTCATATTTTCATTTACCGTATTTTCCAGACTATAAGCAGCTACTTTTTTCCCCCCACGCTTGGAACCCCGCGGCTTAAACAACGAAGCGGCTAATTTATGGATTTTTCCTGGGTTTTTCCCGGTTTCACAAGCTTCAAGCCAAAACACTGAGCCCCATAACATTAGACCAATGAAATTGCCGAACGAGTTCAGGTGAACCAATGAAACTTAAAATCGCACGCTCCCACTGAACCGGGCCGCACCACATCATAAATATGGATGAGGTTCCTCTGATGTTTGACCTGCTGCTCACTCGGACTGGCAACAGGAAATGTGAATCATTCGTCACGCTGAAAACAACCGGGCATGGAAAAAAAAAAAAAAAAAAAAAGCAAAACACTTCACCTGTGTTCTGAGCTGCACGCCATCGGGAGAAAAGCTTCACCGATGGGGATTTTTAAACGCACGACGATGCCAAAAGATAAACTCCCAAGAGAAATAGTTGTGAAAGGAAGGAGGAAGACAGTGAACAATGACTTTCTTGGTAGGCTACTGTTTAGATACAAGCCGTGTAACAGACACTGTCTTTCATTAAAGCCTGTGTAAAGTTCATTAGTTTCAATGTAGACACCTGCGGCTTATAGACAGGTGCAGCGTATTTATGTTCAAAATATAAAATGTCAAATTCAGTGGGTGCAGCTTATATTTGGGTGCGCTTAATAGTCCAGAAATTATGGTAAGCTTTGACAAGTAGAAGCATCTGCTCATTGAGTAAATCAACTTACCTGCAGGTTGTGATCATGGCCACACAGATAAGCTGTGGCTTTGTACTTCACCAACAGGGGACGAAGCCTTTTCAGCAGGCAGTCAGTGGGCCCATGTTTGGACACTGACCAGACAGGATAATGGCCAGCCACAAGTAGGAAGTCCGCTGTGGAGCTGTGCATGCGTTCCTGCAGCCAAAGCAGCTGCCGGTTGGCCAACACACTGCTCTCAGGTCCACTTGGCTTTCCATCCTGGAAGTCGTCAGTGTTTCCACAAAGCAGCACAGTATCCAACATTAACACCTGCAGAGTGGCATCGGTGTGTGGGATGTCAAAGTTCAGTTCATAGTAATAATAGGGGAAGTTCCTGTGAAGATATGAAAATGTATTTAAAACTAAAGTGCAACAAAGAAGGTTCCAACCACTGACCAGAATAAAAAGGTCTGACTAATGCAATCAGTACACCAAAAAAAAAAAAAAAAGAAACCCTTTAAATTCAAGAGCTTAAACAATTATTAAGATGCTACAGGTCAAGAAACAAGAGAAGAAATAAGAAAAGAAGGTTTCTGACCAGCGTTGGGACATTTTGCTGTACTGGATTTGGGCATGAACATTTCCTGCATGGTCATGGTTGCCAGCGACAACATACCATGGAACATTTAGAGATTTCGCAGTGAAGACATTCTCAAATGTTTCCTAAAACAAAGTTAGAACCAAAGTTGTTCTGCATTATTAACTGAATAAAACCTCAAACCCAAAACCTCCTGAACTTGACAGTGTCAAGTCATTAAAAAAAATTAGAATATAAAAACCCTAACGTGAGGTGCATAGGGTTTGATTATAAAGCACATGCTCAGCTATTCACCTGCTCATACTAGCTGAAGAATTCTGATGCTAACTGATCACATGCAATCCAGTGTTAATCATTCAGAATTAATCTTGAGCACTACAGGTTAGTAATGAGCAAAGTCTGCAGTTTCATCTTTAAACCTATTAAAAATAAATAAATAACTGCAATACAGTGACCAATGGCAGAGTTCTGAAACAGTATTAATACACACCTGAAACCTGGGATCATCCACACTTTTCACACCTTTATAATAAAAATTATCTCCAAGGGCTAAAACAAAATCAGCACCAAGCTGCTCAGCAGTTCGGCCCATTTCCCTTGCTGTAGCCCACTCAATAGGCGTGATGAAGGGAGCATTGGGCAAACCACCCCAGTCTCCAACCACCAGGAATCTAATGGATGAGTGATTAGCTGCAAATCACATTAAAACAAACAAAAAAAAGGAAAAAAAAAAAAAAAAAAAAAAAAAGTTTTCAAAACAGGAGAAATGGAACAAACAGAATATAAAAACACACAAGGGCGATAATTGTGTCAAGTAAAAGGGAGAAGAAGAAAAAAAAAATCCTTTCCTTATAACTAGCAGCAACTGCATGTTCTGAACCATTTTACACAGGGTTTATAAAACACTAATTTGATGAGCTACAAAAACACTTACCCTCTGGTTCCAGACCACCAAAATGAGGGGAGCAAAGGACAACAGGAAGTGTGACAAGGAGAATGTAGATCACCTGAGAAGCCATCTATGTGTACACACACACACACACACACACACACACACACACACACACACACACAAAAGAGCTCAAATTAACTGAGTAAAACAACAATGTAGAATGTGTCCATTTCAGAAGAAAATTCCACCTCAGTATTTAAATCTAGACTTTGATTTTATAGCTTTTAAAACCTCATACTAAAGTAGTCCACATTTCAACAGCCAGATATTCATTGTTTTAACATTTATAACCCAAACAACATGCATATAAACAGGATATTTACAAACGTTAGCTCGCTTTCAGCTCTTACCACATTCTTCCTGTTCATCTCTCTCTCTCTCCCTCAAATACAACACACACCAAGCTTTAGTTTCTCTTTTAAATGTTTCTGTCCAAACACACAGCTGAATTCACTCATCTGCTCATTATCTCTCAAGCGCTCTCACACACTTGATAAACTCCTGTTAATCACTGATAGGATTAGAATTAGATTTGTATACAAGTCACACTTGATTTAATCAGTGTAAAAAAATTGACAAAAGTTTACAGATCCTGACATATAATAAAAATGTAAGTTTATAAACCAAGTAATTAATTTCTCCCTTATTTCATTTTATTTAATATATTATATTAAACACATTATTTATCTCATATTTCCATCTGGAACTGAAGGATAGATTTCAGTAAAGCAGTGCTATGATTAATCCCAGCTCTGATAGTATGATGATGATCATGTGTAAATTCATTAAAAAGTGGATCTAACAGACCTGCAGCATGTTGACTGTCGTCTCTCAACCGTAATGCAGTAAGATTCCTCATCTTCCCCTTAAAGCAACTTTATATAGAATGTGTGTGTTTGTGGCTGTGTGAATCAACAGTCGTGTGACTTACACTTATTTCTTCCTTGTTGCTGATGCACTTTTTGTTTAGATTTTTGACTGCTGAAGGTCAAAAATCATTGTTACAAAAACTTCTAAACTAAAAAAAAAAAAAATAAAAAAAAACAAACATGCTGATAGCAAATCATCTTCTGCTAACACTCAACCTGTGCAGTGTGTGTGTGTGTGTGTGATTTCATTTATGGTTTTTAAATATTGCAAAGTCAATGATATAAAAGATTATATACATAAAATTTTGCCATTTTTGTTGTCAGCTGGTTTGACGAGATCTTCCCTGATTTAACCACAAGCCTTGTGTGCTGTTCCTGTTACAGTCGCAGTGCATTATGGGAGAAATGTAATATGCATTAAAACTGAGTACAGACACAAGCAGGCAGTCAGGGTTCATTCTTTAGGGTTTAATAGTGTGACTACAGAAGGTGGACTGCTGAAAATGTTAAAATTACAAAAAATATTTGGTTTAAAAATAGAAAACAATTATTCTTTAGACAGGAGCAAATCCATGTAAATCAGAGTTACTGAATCAAGCAGGAAGAGAAACTAAACAAAATTTTCACCATTGGGATTAAAGACAATATTAATAACACTGCAGATTCTCAACTTCTCACTCACACACACACACACACACACTTAGGAAGGCTATAATATGTAATTACTTAGAGAAGAGGCTGAAGCACTTCCTCCCCTCTCACATGGACAGCCTGAATCACGCACATGAGCTCCAAGGTTAACAGAAGTCATGCTAACAGACACGCTAAAGAGGAACATGCTAATACACCAGAACGTCGATGAACAAAATCACACACATAAAAAAAACAATAGTGGTGAAAATGTAAATCCAAACAGCAGTGTGCACAAAAACTATTTACTGAACAGAGCAGCGAGTCTTCACCACACCCTCAAATACATCAGTCTTTATTAACGGAGATGGAAGAAGCTCTGCCCACAGGACTATTGAGTGAATGAGATCAGAGGAAGCGCTACCTTTTACGACATAAAGCATGTGGTACGCGGTGAAGCTCCTGGGACACGAGACTGAAAATGATTTCAGAAATATCAGTATGAGGCTTCATCCCCTGGGAACCTGACAGTGTGTGAACAGAAGCTTTGCCACATGTGCAGAATGTTCATTTGTAGCAGTAGTTTGTGTTGCCACTGCTGTAACCACCGAGGTTTGGGTAGGCGCTCTGCTGATACCCATAATTCTCTGCTCCAGTTCCACTGGTCCCAAATGTGGACTGATTAGAATACGCTGGAGAGAGAGAGAGAGAGAGAGAGAGAGAATATGTTTATGTAGGAGCATTTGCTGTAAAAGATGCTTAAAAACTCTGGGGTGTGTGTGTGTGTCTCACCCCCATAGCTGTAGTTCTGCGTGTTTTGGTAGCCGTATCCATAATCAGGTCCCACTAGAGACTCCTGCTTCTGCCCAGAGTTTTGGTTACGGTTTGGGTTCTGACTTTGGTTTGGGTTCTGTGTGTTCTTCTTGTACTGGCCGTACTCGTGGCTGTGCTGGCTGTAGTAGCCACTGGTGGGTGGAGGGACGGCCTGGTAAACCTGTGTGTGTGTGTCTGAAATACTCGGTTCCTCCTGAGAACCTGCAGTGTCCAACTCACCACTGACTGAGAACCCAGAGGAAGTGACTGGTGCTGTAGAGAAACACACGCACAGGCGCGCACACACACACACACGAAAAGGATATATTGTGTTTAGGCAGAAAATATGAGCTTATATTATGTTTTTAAATTGTACATACGCTGAGCAGAAACCTCATACCCATGATAAATCATCTTAATAAATAATGATTAATGCAATCTCACGCAGATGCTGAAAAAACACACACACTTGTAATGCTGGAACAACAACACAACCTCACCATTAAACGTGGACCCCTTTGTGTTAAATCCTCGTCCTCGCCCTCTTCCTCTGCCACGCCCAACAGTATATGAGATTCCACCCATTCCACCGAAACCCTAAATATACACTCAAACTTAAATTCATTTTGGTACATGGTAAGTACACGTGTATGCAAGTTATGTATTTAATCGTAGCTGTGTGTGTATGTGAGTGTGGGTGAGTAAGTGTGTGTGTGTGTGTGTGGGTAAGTGTGTGTATGTGAGTGTGTGTGTGTGTGTCACCGTTGGAGGGAATTTCTTTTTCTTCTGGATCTCAGGATTGTCGTTGGGGAAAAGTTTCTCTAGGGCAGCCAGGGCTGCATTTGCCTTGGCTAACTTCTTGTTAGACCCTGAACCTTGAAACTTCTGTCCATCTACTTCCACCTGAACACCCCCCCACCATACACACACACACACACACACACACACACACACAGACACACACACACACACACACTCATGTATTACCACAATGTCTTTTATAAATGTAAACAGAAAGCAAAATGTTTATTGTATAGTCCTGTACTTTGTATGACAAACAAATGTCTCTCTCACACACACACACACACACACACACACACACACACACACACACACACACACACACACACACACACACACACACCCACCTCAATGGTGAAGATCTTGTCGTTAAATCGTCCACGTACAGAGACAACCTCATACTTCAGACTCCGCCTCTTTTCATTCAGCTCCATAACAGGGTTTTTCCCATGTTTAGTGAGAATCGGACCCCCTTGTAGTGTAGCCTACACACACACACACACAGCTATGATTATAAAACTTATTTAGGGGGGGGGTGTTTATAGAGAGAGAGAGAGAGAGAGAGAGAGAGAGAGAGAGAGAGAAGTGTGT
>JAAIIK010018435.1:0-17417 GCA_014706435.1 Silurus glanis | reverse complement strand
TTGGTTTTATTGCCTGTTTGTTTTTATAAGAGAAATGCTTGAAAAGTGTGTGTGTGTGTGTGTCTATTGTTGAGCTTGGAATGGCCAGACATCAATATGAATGGCCATGGCTGTAAAACAAGAGCTTGTCTGGCTACCTGGCCATCAATATGAATGCCAAATCAACATCAATAGCCCCAAACATGTATAACAAAAGCCTTTAATGGTCAGCCATTCATTTCTATGCAGACTGTATGAATGATCACCTGAGTTTAGCAGGTGTCTCTCAAACAGGGTGAGGGAGAAAAGGATCAGACATAGTCTCAGATAAATGTTTGTAGGAATCTCATTTGTTATGAAAATCTTGATAAAATTTGAAATATAAACTCATGACACATGTGGCTTTCAACCCAATGCTGTTCTGGA
Organism: Silurus glanis; assembly: GCA_014706435.1. NCBI lineage: Eukaryota > Metazoa > Chordata > Actinopteri > Siluriformes > Siluridae > Silurus > Silurus glanis. The sequence goes on along the minus strand of JAAIIK010018435.1, from coordinate 17,012 downwards.
TTGCTCCAGGACTGATTTCATGTATTTATATATAAAATAAAAATAATGTTCAATGCAGGAAATGCATATTAATGGGACTTCATCATCTATAACTTAATATCTTTTTGAGCAATATCAACTTTGATGTTTGAGAGTAAAGCTCAAAGTGTCTTCTTTCCAAAGATATTTACATTGTGTATGTGGCACATTTTTATCAGGAACTGTTAACATTTAAAGTTAGGTAGCGCATTTTCAGCTGTGAGTCCTAAAATCTGTGTCGAGGCCTAACAGGTTAAAGGTTTTCTAAAAGGCCTCAAAATACCTCTCATTTAACTTGTTTCAAACCATATCGGATTACTATAGCAGACATTTCTGATAACATGCAAGACCAAATCTAAAATTATTACAGTATATTGAATCATTTTATATTGTTTTCCAGATGCACCACTGCTCAGATTGTGGGAAGAGTTTTACTAAAATTGCTGTTCTGAAAAGACACCAACGTATCCACACAGGAGAGAAACTGTATCACTGTGATCAGTGTGAGAAGAGTTTTACTCATCAGAGTAGTCTCAAAAGACACCAGCATATCCACACAGGAGTGAAGCCGTATCACTGTGAACAGTGTGGGAAGAGTTTTACTAAACAGAGTAATTTTAGAATACACCAGCGTATCCACACAGGGTTGAAGCCGTATTACTGTGACCAGTGTGGGAAGAGTTTTACTCGACAGGATCATCTCAAATCGCACCAGCCTATCCACACAGGGTTGAAGCCGTATTACTGTGAACAGTGTGGGAAGAGTTTTACTCGACAGGGTCATCTCAAATCGCACCAGCGTATCCACACAGGAGTGAAGCCGTATTACTGTGAACAGTGTGGGAAGAGTTTTACTCACCCGAGTACTCTCAAATCACACCAGTGTATCCACACAGGAGTGAAGCCGTATCACTGTGAACAGTGTGGAAAGAGTTTTACTCACCCGAGTACTCTCAAATCGCACCAGCGTATCCACACAGGAGAGAAGCCGTATCACTGTGAACAGTGTGGGAAGAGTTTTAGTGCTCGGCGTGCCCTCCTCAGCCACCAGCAGAGTCATACAGGACAGAAGCTGTACCTCTGTGGACACTGTGGACGGAGCTATGTTTATCAACACTCATTAAGGAACCACAAGTGCTCTAACATACAACCATAAACTCCTGATGTTAATTTGTAAAACAAATCATCTTCTTAAATTTCTTTTTTGAAGGGATGTAAAGGGAAATTGTACTGTAAATATCGGGGGAACTTTAAATTGTAATGTTAATTTTAATTCGCTCTAACAAACTGGACACCTTTCCAAGCCATCAGAACATTGTTGGTCCATCTACAGTTACACTACAACTAAACTTTATGGCAACATGTATGAGGCTACCTGAGCATCTCACCCATATGTGCTTTCTGAACATTATCTAATGGAACGGCTTCCAATCCATTGTCCCCTGAGCCCAGTGTTACTGATTTACTGCAAACTTGAGCTTGATCACACGGTTACACAGCAAGATCAGGGAATAGATTTTTGTTGTATATGTCTGGACCTATAAGAATTAAAGTGCAGACAAATCTCACCCTAAGTCTTTTTTTTAAATCTAAAACGTTAAATGTATAAACCTTTTAGGTATTTTGCACCGACGTTCATTTTTTGTGTTTCTCTAACTTCGAATAAGTTTATTAGTCAACTGTAAGTTTTGGTTGAGGAGTGGTGATGGTATGGGGCTGTACTTTAGGGGTAAGATTTAAAGTGTAGGGAAATGTTCATTACTTTAGCATACCAAATCATTTTGGTCAATGCTATGCTTCTAATATTGTGGGAATAGTTTGGAGACGGCCCTTTATTAATCCAGCATGACCATGCCACAGTGCACAAACTGAGGTTCATAAAGACATGGTTGGATGAGTTTGGTGTGGAAGAACTGAACTGGCCTGCACAGAGCTCTAATCTCGACTTCACTGAACACCTTTGACATTTAGGTGAATGTTAAAAGTCGATTATTCTAAATGGACTGTATGAGTCTCGGTGTCATTAAAAACGTCTTCAGGAAAAAATTTTTGTGATTATTTCATGAACAGTTCACTTATTTTTCTCTTGCTATTGTTTAACTTATACTTTAATTTTTTTCTAAGGAAGAAAATAGAAATGCTGGTGATAGAAACAATGTTTTGATTCTATATCATAGATGATTATGAAGTATCAACAAATCATCATTGTTATTTACTAAATTAAATTTCAGTTATTAACAAAATTCTATTATACAGAAAGAATAAAATGGAAAGCAATCAACTTTAATGTGGGAGCATTAAAATCTGTGTTTCCAGGGTCCAACTGTGACACTCAGTAACTTCAGGAGTCTCAGTCTAGAATTGTATGCAGTTCTCACTGCTCTGAATACAAGAACACCCGAGCTTCATCACCAAATGGAAATAAAAGTTAATTATTAACCAAAATAACTAAAATCTAATGGATATTTACACTACATGCTGCATACGAAAATTACGTGTTCATACAAATACAAAACTAATTTCCACTTAAATATAAAGAAAATAGTGCAATGTGCTTTTTGACCAAGTTAATATGGTTAATTTAAATGTATAGTATAAGCAAACATTACAGGTTTGAATGTGTGCAGCTCAGTGTTGCAAAAACTAAATAATACAGAGTTACTTAAATACACTTTTGCTCCACTATTACATTAGGATTAGTTTACACACTGAAATACCTTATACAAATTGCACAGAGTGGGTAGTTTATTAGTACTATTTATCTACATTATAACTGTAATATGTTGGCAAACATTTCATAATTATCCTTCACTCACTAGAAGTACAGATACTCATGTTTTAAAATACTCAGGTAAAAGTTGAAGTACTGACTATAAATTTTTTACTCAAGTTTAGGTAAAGAGGTTTGGGCTCTGACATTAAGTGCATTAAGTAAAAAGTAGTCATTACCACTACCTGTTTTAGTGTCACGCTGGTAACCCCATGTCATGTGAAGAAGAAGAGGAGGAGAGAGAGGACTGGAAGAAGAATAAGATGGTGGAAACTGAAGGAGGAAGACTGTAGTGTGAGATTCAGGGAAGAGGTCAGACAGAGACTCGGTGGTGGTGAAGAGGTGCTGGATGATTGTGGAACTACTGCAGAAGTGATAAGGGAGACAGTTAGAAAGGTACTTGATGTGACATCTGGAAATAGAAAGGAGGCAAAGAGACGTGGTGGTGGAATGAGGAAGTGCAGGAAAGCAGAAGGAGAAAGAGGTTGGAGAAACAGAATTGGGTTCGACAGAGTGATGAGAAAAGTAGGCAGGAGTACAAGGAGATGCAGCAGCAGGTAAAGAGGGATGTGGTGAAGGACAAAGGAAAAGCCATATGAGGAGCTGTAGGAGAAGTTGGACACAAAAGAATTAGAAAAGGATTTGTAGCGATTGGCCAGGCAGAGAGACCGAGCTGGGAAGGATGTGCTGCAAGTTAGAGCAAGAAAGGATGGAGATGGAAATGTGTTGACTAGTAAGGAGAGTGTGTTGAGAAGATGGAGGGAGTATTTTGAGCAGCTGATGAACGAGGAAAGTGAGAGAGAGAGAAGGTTGGATGGTGTGGAGATGGTGAAGCAGGAAGTGGATAGGATTAGTAAGGAGGAAGTGAGAGCAGAGATTAAGAGGATGAAGAGTGGAAAGTCGGTTGGACCAGATGACATATCGGTAGAAGCATGGAGATGTTTAGGAGAGATGCAGTGGAGTTTTTAAAAAGATTGTTTAACAAGATTTTGGAAGGTGAGAGGATGCCTGAGGAATGGAGAAGGAGTGTGCTGGTACCGATCTTTAAGAATAAGGGAGATGTACAGACCTGCAGTAACTACAGGGGAATTAAGATGATCAGTCACACCATGAAGTTATGGGAAAGAGTAGTGTTTGAGATTCTCAAAGCTTTAGAAACGGCTTTAACCTTTAACCTTAACCTTTTCCAGACTGATAGATCTCAAATACTTTGTATATGTATATGTATATTATATATGTATATGTATATGACACTGACCAGGCTGCACAATCTGAGGTATCTGTGGAACTACTTACTGGCTGAAAGAAATAATAGATAGATATTGACAATAGTCCAGATTTAAAGTGTCCCAGTGCTATTGTCACTAAAGTGTTCACGTGTTAGGTGTTTTCCTGGTTTAGACTCCGAATGGCCTGTGGGCAGAATCTCCTCCTCATTCTCCCTCTGTTTGCCTTCAAAGGATCGGAAGCGCTTTCCTGAACGCAACACAGAAAAGAGGACTTCTTTATTGGGATGGCTGAGGTCCTCCAATATCTTTCCGGCCCTGGTCCAGTACCACTTGCTGTACATGTCCTGCAGGTCAGGGAGCTCAGAACGCTCAGCTGACTGCACCACCCTCTGGTGCCTGCCCTGCATGGTGCATTTCTCGAACCAAGAAGTGATAATACCCATCAGGACACTTTCAACGGTGCAGTTGAAGAAAGACCTCAGCACCAGAGAGGGTGATTTAAAGTCTCTTAAGCGTCTCAGGTGGTATAGATGCTGCCTGGCCTTCATCAGTGTGACGATCCCAGCCAACATGTCCATGTGGGCCCCATATGGGTTTTATCTGGGTTATATGGGCATCACGTGGGCATGGGGGCAGAGTGGGCACTTTGATGGGCTAAATGTGGGCCCCAGCTTAGTCAGGGTTGTGGGCCCCAGTTAGGTTGCCCATTTTGCTTATTCGAGGGCCCTGTATGGGCCACATTTGGGCTATATTTAGCTATATTATTCAATTGATGATAAATTCAATTGATATGGTTTTTGCGTGTTTTATATAATCGAAACAAAAATGTAATATATTAACAGTAACATAGTACGACCTTTAGTTAAAAAAAAGAAAAAAGAAAAAAATCGCTTGTGCAGCTCACAGAATCTCCCATTGGCTCCTGTGTTCCCACCTTCTCATTCTGAAGAAACGGTCATCACTCACTACCACTGATCACCTGACCTGACCTGGATAACCTGACCTGACCTGACCTGACCTGGATAACCTGACCTGACCTGACCTGGATAACCTGACATCTCTGTCATGGTAAGAAATTTCATTTAATGTATACTTCTGAAAGATTTGTGGTAATTAAAGTTACAGGCATGATATAACGAAGGTAAGTGTGGAGAGTGAACTGGTTTACCTCAGAGATAAACACCTGTGGAAAACTGAACATTCTTAACGATTAGCAGATAACTGGGACATTGTCTACTAAAATGTGGAAATAACGACTTTTCAAACCATTTTCACCCGTGTTTTCTCCATATAGTGTCCTCATTATAACAGGAGGGTGAAACAGTAAAAGCACTGTGGAGTAATCTTTCTCTTTCACTACCTTTATAACATGTGTATATACAATACACAGAGAAAAGCTCTGAGGAGATTGTGACAATACTTAACATTATTTTAATGTGATTTAGGTGAAATAGGTAGAGGTGATAAAAAAAAAAACGTTCATATTTATATCATTTCTAAACATTACTAAAAATGTTATGATTAAAGATAATAAACGTCATTTTGCACCGTTCATAAAGTCAGTCAGATCAGTTAACAGTTTGGGCAAATGGTGGATTAGAAGGTGTTTACAACCTTGTGATTTTTTGTCTGTCTGTCTGTCTTTTTTTTTTTTTTTTTTTTTTTTTTTTTTTTTTTTTTTTTTTTTTTAACTGATAGTCTTATTCTCATGTAAATTGCATGTATACAAATAATGGTTTGTGCCCTGGTTGATGCAGTAGCATGCTCTACTTTATATTAAATTTTTGCTTAACAGGAAGCCTGAAGCAGAACCCTTTGCTGAAAACTGTCAGTAAGAAAGAGCAGGAGAAAGCGCTTGGTAAATGGTTCACAAATGCAAGAGACAGAGAAGGCAACCGTGCTTTGAGAGCCCAGCGGGACCATGATCAGAGGGCAGTACAGCCGGAAGTGTAAGTCATATAACCTATAGCTAGGGCTGCACAATTAATAATATTTTATCCCGATCACTGTTTTTGCCTCTGTTTAATTAAAGGAATACTCCACCCTGAGATGAAAAAATATCTTATAAATTACTTATCCTCAAGGCATCCTATACAGTGGCTGAGAGAGCTCAACGTGCTGCAACTTAAGAAAACACATGCAAATAGAAAAAAAACACCAGCAAATTAAAAAAACAACTTTATCATTTTGACAACACATGTGCTGCAAACCCCCACAATGCAACCAAGTACAGAAACACGCTGCAAATCCTCACAACACAACCAAACACAGAAACACGCTGCAAATCCTCACAACACAACCAAACAGCACAGATCACAAAATAAATGTTTCAAGGGGACCACAACAAGTGACAAACCCGTCTGGGACTGCATATTGTTCGATGTCCATTCGTCAGTGGTTTTGATGGCGAGTGACGTCAGTTCCTGTTTCCTGTTGTTGAACTGTTTGCCGGGAATTTTGTTTGTATCGGCGTTTTAAATTTTTTACAGTTCGTTTTCTCTCTCTTTCATCGCTTTAAAATATCAAAATATCGTTTTGATTTCCTGCATCCTTTACTTTCCGTTGGCTCCGTCTCGTCTATTTTTGCTTTCGGAAGAGCGAATCCAGTTCATTCAGTGTGTGAAGTGTGACATGTTTAGTCAGTCTTTCTCCGTTGTTAGCGATAATTTTATCTATAAGAAGTGTAAGCTAGTTTGCTCTTTGACGGAGAAGATCTTAGCATTAGAGGAGCGCATCCAGAGTCTAGAGAGAAGTAGTGAGTGCGAGAGCAGTCTAGGTTCTGCAGGGGAAAGTCTGGATGCCCTAGGTGAAGTTAATATTCCCCCGACTCCGGCATTGGAGCCCTCGCAGCGGGGCGAATGGGTGACGACTCGGCGGCATACTCGCAAAGCCAAAGCTAACGCTAAGGCTTGCCCACGGGAGCACCATTCCTCTCCGCTTCACGTGTCCAACAGGTTTGCTCTCCTCAGTGAAGCACCCGCTGAGAAACCTGAAAGAGCTCTGGTTTTAGGAGACTCCATTCTGAGGCACGTGAAATTAGCTAGACCTTTAGGGGCACCAGCAGCACAGGTTATGTGTATACCGGGAGCCAGGGCGCCGGACATAGCAGGTCAGCTTAGGTTCTTAGGAAAGCACAGGTTCTCTAAGATAGTTTTTCACACAGGAGCTAATTATATACGCCATCGACAGTCAGAGGTTACCAAAAGTAATATTATAGAGGTGTGTAAATTAGCGAAGGCAATGTCCGATGCAGTAACATGCTCTGGCCCCATCCCAATGCGAAGTGGCGATGTAGCCTACAGCAGGTTATGGACGCTGAACTGCTGGATGTTCGAGTGGTGCTCCAAAAACAATGTGGGCTTTATTAATAATTGGAGCATTTTTGAGGGCAAGGCTGGCCTGTTAGGGCGGGACGGTGTCCATCCCACTCGGGAAGGTGCTGCTCTCATTTCTTGTAGTATAGGTCATAGTCTCAGAACAGCACTAGTTAACAAGTGACTGTCTAGAGCCAAGGCCAGGGAGCAGACAGACAGGCTAAACTGACCGTCTGCTAGCTGCACAGAGTCGTCACTCAGGATCCACCAAATTGAGACTGTGTCTGTCCCCGAGCGAAACCAAAATATAGGAATTCTCAGAAAGTCTGTTTTAGTAACCTGATTAACATTAAATTAAATAGGACTGAACGCACAGCCAGCACCTCTGATCTAAAGATAGGATTGCTGAATATTAGATCTCTCACGTCTAAAGCGCTTACTATAAACTAAATTATTACCGACCAGGAGTTTAAAATAATGTGTTTGACAGAAACGTGGATTAAACCGAATGAATATTTAGCATTAAATGAAGCGAGACCTCCTGGGTATAGTTACATACACCAACCCCGTCTAAATGGCAGAGGAGGTGGAGTCGCAGCTATTTATAATAATAATCTAAGGGTCACACAAAAGACTAAACACAAATGTAAAACATTTGAAGTTCTTCACACCAGCATAAAATATTCAGTGTCCGAAAGCAGGTCCAGTCAGTCAATTCCACTAATTATTATTTATAGACCCCCCAGGGCCCTACTCTGATTTTCTCATAGAATTTGCAGATTTCATCACAAATTTAGCTACTTCTTTTGACAAAGCATTAATTGTTGGTGACTTTAACAGTAATTTTGATAATCAGGAAGACTCCTTAAGAGCAGCAGTTGTGTCCATTCTAGATTCAGTTGGAATTAATCAGAATGTTATAGGACCCACTCATAGTGGTGGACACACTCTCGATTCGTTGTTAACATTTGGATTACAAATAAAAAACAGTCATAATTCCACAGTCTGAAGCTATTTCAGACCATTATCTCATCTCTTTTAAAATCTGCCTCAGTCATTGCATTACTACCTCACCACGTTATCGTGTTAAGCGTACTTTCACGTCAGCTACAGCAGCGCGTTTTATTAACAATCTTCCAGAAAGTACGATATTAGATAGATCTCCGTCTGACCCCGCAGAGCTTGACTGGGCCACTGAATACCTAGAATCAACTGTCGGAACTCAGAACCCGTCTCTGAGGCGACACATCGAGGGTGGATTCTTTGCTCAGAGGATTCCCAATGTTTCCCAGCCAATTCTGAAAAGACAAAATATAATAGACACAAACCGCCAATGAAGGATCCTCAGTCCTGGATGAGTAAAAGCAAAACTTCTTTATTTCGTACGCGTTCCAAAGAGCTCAGTTGAAGGCGGGTACCCCACATCAAACCGATCCGTGCATCAAAGTTGATACAGCACACCAGAATGAGGAAGTACAACTACTGTCTGTTTCACGCTTGTATTTATACCCTGTAGCCACCACCTCTTTCTATTTTTTTTCTAATTTCTTGACCTTGAATAATTCCCCTTATTTTTCGATCTTGCCTTCTCCTGCCCAATTCTCCTTATCTTCGGCCTTGGCTCATTTCTCCAATACAACACCATATTTGGAGTTCCGTTTTTTTCCAATTCCCCTTATTTTCGGGATTATTTTGATTTATATAAAAAAAAGAATGAGTATAAAGCCCTTATTTTCTCTGAGTCCAACCATACACTGCTTCAGTCTTTCAACTGTGAACAACCGTCTCCTCTCCTCCTCTGCGGCCTATTTTGCCCATCTGCATCTGCAATGTGTAAGTGTTATGTTTTATTCTTTGCTTTTATTTTTATAATGCTGTTTGCTATTCTATTTTTCTTAAATTGAGTGACACCAGTGTATTAAATTGTCTACCTACGTGTGCTTGATTATATTACTTAGTGCTTCAAGTTATATTTTAATTGTGCATTCTGAACTGAGTGTTACATAGTGTATAGAATCTTTTCTCAACTGTGTGTTATCCTTTTGCTTACACCTAATAGTCACCGTGATTTTACCCTGTTTTAACATCTTGTCTCTGTTGTTCTCTTTTGCTCAGCTCCAACACGCAGACGTGCTCAGGCGATTGCTCTTCGCAGTCGCTATCGCCAATTCCAGCTCTCCTCAATCATTACTGAGCTTGCTCAATTCTTTGAACAGCTCTATAGCCCAACTGTTCCATCGAGTCCCTTTGTGCCTCCTCGCATCGTGCTGGGCACTTCTACGTGCGACGCGAGCACACAAACTTCCTCTGACCTTGATGACTACAGCGAAGACTCCTCCCCCCCTGATCTGATACCACTGTCGTCTCCCCATCCTTCACCCTGGTCTTCCACTGATTATTCTCCTACTTCTCCCGTTGCACTGCCAGGCTACTGTGCTCCTGCGCCTTCGCCTGGCCCTGGGCCCAACTACTCCTTCATGTCTCCTATGCCTTCTCCTGGCCCTGGGCCTAACTACTTTTTCACATCTCCTGCACCTTCAGCAGGCCATACGCCTCACTATCCCACAGCCCACACTCCTTGCTATCACAATAAAAATGCTTAAACTCAGTCAAGGTCGTTTTCTGTCCTCCTTTGTTTCTTCCACACACTCATAACTCTCAGTCAGACTCTATCCTACTCACACACATGAATACCTTATCATTACTGTTCTACTTATACTTGGTAATAAAGGCTTGATTAACATATAGGATTAAAACTAGGTTTTATCACATTAGAGTAAATAGGCTTTGTCAAACTACTTCTACTGTATTTTAATATGTTCTGCTTTAATTATTAGGTTGTTCTATATTGGTTTTAGGTTAATTTTTATTAATGTTAGTTTGTTTATAACATACGCTAGATAAGGTTCATTAAAATTATTTTCTCGACATTACTCCCCCCTCTGAGACTTTATAGTCTCACATTCCGCTTACTTCCGTGATAATGTTTATCAATCATACATCTCATGTAATACAGCAGTAAAACTGCAGCAATAAAACCAAAGTAAAAGTCTTGGAATTCTTTGGCACATGTTGTTTTCTTCTGACCCAGATACTTTGCGTATCGCAGGGGGTCTTGTTGGAGCCCTGGAAGAGGTTACTAGCACTTTACCAGGCACTCGTGTGTGAATGTGTTGGTCCAAGGAAAAAGTCCTTTTAAGGCTTGACGGTGATCAAAAAATGGTCAAAATCAGACGCGACATGACCTTACAACCAGAAGTGAAATCAATATAATCGGAAAAATGACAAATCAAAAATCAAAAATCGAAAATCGACATTACTCCCACCCTTACAACAGTGGGTATGCCTAATCACAACACGATGAACAAGGAGTGGGCGAAAAACCCTGACATGAAATCAATTGTCAGGGAAAATTCCCACTCTGCCCGCCAGTGGCGCGACAGTGGCCTCACCACCAAGGTCACCCTTAGTCGTGATTGTACATGCAGCTAAATGTAAGATACATAAAATAAATGAGAATGAAAATAAAACAACACAGTCAGTGTAAATGTGGGCAACCTAAGGAACAGGAGAAAACCGTTTAGTCCACTGCGGCAGGGGAACGGATATATGGTGACCAGACCGCAGCGCAAACCACACCGCATTATGCCATCTGAGTCGTGAATATCTACCTCGTGATGAAATGACACCTGAGTCCATGCTGTTCATGTGGTGCCTATGAACACGGGTGGGACGGCAGTGCCAGTCCCATTGTCTCGCTGGTTCCGTTGTCCATAGAACATACAGAAGGTAATGGTGTAGAATGTTACCATAGTTCGTTGCAAAACGAAGTTCGTGATCAGGAAACTGTGATTGCTTGGGGCTCCTTGTGAGTGAGGAGGAACCTGAAATGATTCGGCCAGAGAAATAGCTCGGCGCACATTAAAGATACGGGTGACTACCTGGAGTCCCCCAGGAAGATCATAGGCAGAGTTCTGAATGGAGTCTAACCACATTCCCTCTGGCGAATACATGTTGGCATGGTGCATGATGGCTGTCACTGGTCTGCGTTGGACCTCATCAGTTGTCCAAACAAATACATCCTTTTCTGGAGGGAAGCTGAACCATTTGCGGGGTCCATCATAGCATTGTTCTCCCAAAGGACAGGTGTCCTGCCCCTGGCACCAAACGCAGTGCGTCTGAAGGTCAAAGGCGAGGGAATCACAGGCATCGCAGGGACCCCTGAATGTCTCGAAATCAAAACGATACCCCTCAGTGCAAGCATCAGCGTATGCACATGCGCCAGGAAGCGGCCGTTGATTCGGCTGTAGCCACCTGGGTTCACCAGCAGCCATATTCCTGCACACAACATGTAGACCTCACAACAACAACATGGTTCATACAACAAAATTAAGACAGCAGCTTTCATGAAAGTGGGAAACATAGAAGAATGCCTCAGCGGGCATGTCATTATTATCAAGAGCTGTACTATAGTACGCAATTGGCTTTTTTCCCATACTTTGCTGCTGTTGTGCTAAAATGGCTGATGCAAAACCTCGCCTTTCTGACACATAGAGGTGAAATGGTTTTGTGTAGTCTGGACAGGCTAGTGCTGGGGCAGATTTTAGATCACTTTTGATAGTTTCAAAGGCCTTTTTGCCTTCCTCTGTCCAGACCAGACGTGCACTAGATTTTGTCTGATCAGCTGCTTTCATCATGTCTCTGAGAGGTTGTGTTTTTAACGCAAAATCACAAATCCACGGCCTGCTAAAACCAGCTAAACCCAAGAATGACAACATCTGTTGCACTGTTTGAGGTTGTGGTGTTTTCTGAATTGCCTCTACATGTGAGGGTGAGATGTTGCGTGTGGTGCCTTCGAGCACCCTTCCCAAGTACTCTACCTTTTGTTGGCAGAATTGCAATTTTTCTTTACTGACCTTGTGCCCATTGTGAGCTAAGGTTTCTAGGACCTTCAGTGAGTCCTTCATGCATTGCTCTTTAGTCTGGCTACAAATTAGTAGGTCGTCCACATATTGGAGCAAACTGCTCTGAATGTCCAAATCTGCCAGATCTCGTGCTAACACCTGGTTAAAAATTGATGGGCTTTCACAATACCCTTGTGGTAGTCGGGTGTAGGTGTATTGTTTTCCCCCGTATGTAAATGCAAACAGAAACTGAGACTCAGGATGCAGTGGTACACTAAAAAATGCTGAGCATAAATCAATCACAGTGTACCATTTAGTCCCTTCAGGGATGTTTGTCAACAAAGTGTGTGGATCAGGTACTACAGGATTCTCTGCTACCACAACACGATTTATTGGTCTTAAATCATGGACCAATCTCCATTTGTCTGAATTAGGTTTTCTGACCGGAAAAATGGGTGTGTTGCAAGGGCTTTTAGTTGGAGTTAACACTCCTGCTTCAATTAATCCCTCAATGGTTGGTCTTATCCCCTCTATTGCTTGTTGCGATAATGGGTATTGTTTCTGATAAGGTAATTGCACATTGGGTTTTAGTTGAATTTTTGCCAACCCTGATGATTTAACTAATCCTACATCTGTTTGATGTTTAGTCCATAGCTTTTCTGGAACCTGTTTCAGTACCTGTTCTTCTTCTGGTTCAGTCTGTTCTACCTTTTGCTGCCACTGTCCTACCTGCTCTTCCTGCGTTCTTACCTGTACCTGTCTGTTGATCAACACAGTGTGAGCTACCACACTGTCTCCCGCTGTTAGCTTTATGTTAAGATATTTTCTGTCTAGCGACATACTCATATTTTCTTCCACTGGTATCCATTCAGTTATTTGACTTGCTTCTCTGACCATTGGCCCTAAGTCTTTGGATTTGAAATTTTGCCCGATCATTAGGGAGACATGAGGAACAGAATTCTTGACTGAATACCACTGAGCAATGTGGTCGGGTAGCTGTGCTATTGCAGCTATCCCTTGGGGACCAATGATCACGTTTTCTGTTTTGAGACTGTACTGGTTTCCTTCTACATGTTCTCCCCACAGCATCTCATATTCTTCATCTTGTCCCCTCATCATACTTTATGGTGCAATGCCATGGTTTTCTGGTTTCCACACAATCTGGACGCATGCTCGCATACCATGTTTTCCAGAGGTCATACAACTTGTGAATTTCTGAGGATGTCTCTTCGAGTTCCAGCCAATAGACTTTGTCCAGTGTTTGTCGTTCTACTTTCCTTTCCACCATCACATACTGTTGGGCCAAGCACTCAGGAAGTTCGACCCACACTCCTGTAGGTCCACAGTAGATCTTTGCTCCTAGCTTGCACAGTACATCTCTGCCTAATAGGTTTGCTGGAGTATCGGGAGAATACAATAGGGGTGCTTGTATAGTGATTCCTTCTACTGTTATATCTTGTGGCTCTGTAAATTGCAAAGTTTGAGTTTTACCCGAGAAGCCTACTGTCTTTACTGCTTTGCGTGAGAGGGGGAGCTTAGAGCCTTCTTTTCCAATGCTTGTAAATGTTGCTCCGGTGTCAATCAAAAACGATGTTTGGAGCTGGTTACTCACGTTCACCATTATGGTTGGTTCTTGTGCAGGGTACAGTGAGGTGGGGCACTGTACCAGCTCCCCCTCTGGCTTCTCTGGGCATCTTCACATGTTACCTTGAGGTGGTCCTGGGGGGCCACCTCTGAAGTTTGCTTGAGTTTGTTGATTTTCGAGGTTCTGTCCCATCCATGGTCCTGCCCAATTTCCTGGAGCCTGCCAGCTTTGATTTTGTTGCTGGTTACCTTGCTGTTGTCTTATTGGATATGGGCAGTTTCTCATCATGTGACTGGGATCTTGGCAGTTCCAGCACCTTCCTCCTCTCGGTGGTTGATAATTTCTTGGTCTTGGTTGGAACATTCCTCCTCTTCCTTGGCCTCTTCCCTGTCCCCACCCTCTATATTGTGGTGGATATTGTTGATTTGTTGGATAGGCCATCATTGGTTGTCCCACAGGCATGAGTTGCTGATTTCCTTGATCTGGCATGATTTGACCAGCTGGATCCTGTTGTGCAGTGGTTGATGCCATCATGACTGCTGCTTGTTTAGTTGTATTTTTCTCTTCTTTGCGTTTTTCTTGATTTTCCTGTTTGCTCCGTGTTAGCTCCCCGAGCTGTGCTTTGTGCAGCAATGTTATTAGCTCTTCTGCTGTTTGTTTAGCTGCTTCCTTTTTCTTTCTATGCATTTCCACAGCATGAGTGACGTTTGCCTGGAAAGATGCCCAGGGCATGGCATTAAGCCCCACTACTGTTTCGAGCTTCTCTTGTACTTCGCTTGGGAGTGCCCTTTTCACCATTATCTTGAACAATGTGATATTAGCTGGTGTCTCATCCCATGCTGACCCCATCTCTTCAGTCCAAGCTTTCTGTAACCTAAGGATGAAGGCAGCAGCTCCCTCTTTGTCGTCTATTTTCAGGTTTTCCACCTTGGTTGGATCAGATTGAGTTGGGTATGCTGATCGAAGTGCATTCCACACATCATTTCTTTTTGATCCAAATGCCCAGTGATCACACCTTTGATTCTTTCCCACCTCTCCTATTTGTGCTTGATCCAATATTTCTATCATCTTAGCTTTTCCCAATGACTGTGTCAGAATTGCCTTGATATCCCCCATGGCCAGCATCTGACCCATAGTTTGTTCTTCGAAACGTGTTATCCATCTTTGTGCTCCTTCACATATGTTAGGCAGTCTGCTTATCAGTCCGGTAAGGTCCATGAATGACCATGGTGTATATATTTGCTCTGCTCCTTTTATAATGACTGGCATTTGCATAGGATTTTGATGTGTAGGACTTGTCTCCTCTTCTTCCATGTCTTCCTCTTCATCATCTTGATTTGCTCTTATTGCTTGTGACCTTGTTATTCTGCGTTCCCGTGGGGTATCCGTCATTCTTCTCTTTGTTGCTTTCTGATCCTTCTCTCTCCTAGCCTTTGTGCTGTTTCTCGGTTGATTCATTGACAGCTGGAATTGTAGTTCATCAATATTTTGTTGGCACCGGTCTGCTGCTTCCATGCTTCTTTGAGCTACTTTCTGCATCTCTGCCTCCAGCTGGGCGCTCTCTTGTTGGTATAGCTTCACCTTTAATTGGCGATTTTCACCCGTCACTTTCGTTATGATCTCCTTTGTATGATCCACTTCCCTTTGAGTGTCTTTTAGAATTTCTTCCATTCTTTCCATCCTCTTTTGGGTGTTTGCCAGTTCTTGTCTGTTTG
Source organism: Silurus glanis (assembly GCA_014706435.1). Lineage (NCBI taxonomy): Eukaryota > Metazoa > Chordata > Actinopteri > Siluriformes > Siluridae > Silurus > Silurus glanis. Next base: position 1,477 of record JAAIIK010018435.1, on the reverse strand, counting down.
CCGCACTCTCTTCTTCATGCAGCACCATTTCTGCTTGCAGAGCTTTCACCTCTGTGTGCATCGGATCATCTTTCCGTGGCATTTTGGGTGTCATTTCCAATATTCCGTGAACATGCACTCTTTCCCCTCTTTCTGGGCCCAGAATCACAAATTCTTCTTCGTCCTTGCTTTCTGCTTCCGAGTTCGAATCTTTCTTGCTTGTACTTCTGTTTCTGATGTCTGGAAGAGATGTGGTTTTGTTTAATCTTATTTGTTCTTTCGGAGTACTTTCGCTCCTTCCATGCCTCCTTGGTTGCTTTTCCTGGCGATATCCTTGATTCTGGTCATACTCAGGTGGTTCTAGTTCTTCTCGCTCTCTCTCCCAGTCTTCAGGTGGGATATCTAGATCATAATCATGTTCATAGTCATAGTCCCCTTCATTGCTGCTTTCTTCATCATCTCCCTCCTCCTCATCAGGATCTTTAAATAGCACTCTGTTTGTTTGTCTTGCTCTTCCTTTGTTTATCTTGTTGTCTAGAGCTGGGAGTTCCATCCTCCCTTTAATCCGTCCTCCTGTTATGTCTAGTTGTATGTCATGATATTCTTTCTTTAGTACTGGGTAGAAGCTAATCACCTCATGCTTCTTTGCCTCAGAATATGGTGGTGGTTTTTTCTGTTCCTCAAACTCCTCCAATGGTGGGGCTGAAGCCTTTTCTGGCCCTTTTCCCTCTTTACTTCCTATTCCCTTCTCTATCCTCTCTCTGTGTGCTTTTAGCATTTCTCCCTCATGTTCAAACCACTCAATGATGCCCAATTTTCTTTCTGTTTTTTCCTTTTTTTCCTTTTTCACTTCTCCCCAATGTTTTATCCTGGCCCTCATTACATTACACTTTTCTTTATTAAATGTTCCCTCTTCTGGCCATTGCAAATCCCCAGTTGTCAGGTCTTTCCATTTTTTCATGTATTTTTTGATTTCCTTTTCGGCTCCTTTGTGCCTTAGAATTATCACATCCACAGGTGTGATTGTGGATTCTTCCGTACTCATGATGCACCCTTGTCTCGCTCTGTGTGCTTCTCTACGGTGGCCTGGGTTTCTGTTTTGAGCAGACCACCTTAGATGAACGTTTATCCGTCTCACTGTTTTACAAGGTCGTGTTGGATTTTTCCGGCTTTGCCCACTTAGCGAGTTGATTTTATCAATTAGAATTGAGGTGGCTGCACCTCTTTCCCACAACACCTCTCTGGGTTCCACTACAACAGTTGCTGTCAGTCCTGAGCAATAATTAGATTGTTCAGGTTCTACTGCATTTAATTCTATTAATGGTTCCTCGTCCTCACTGTTTGGATCTGCTATGAAATCGAACAGGTGTATTACTGCTTTACTAGGTTCAGGGGCTTCCACTAGGGAGCGCAATACTGGGCTTAACAGTTGAGGTTTCCAGATGCTCTTTATCTTTTCATACCAGTTTTCCTCTGGGAATATCTGGTGTAACACATC
>JAAIIK010018425.1:0-10256 GCA_014706435.1 Silurus glanis | reverse complement strand
ACACACTCAGGACGGAATGAGCCAGCGAAGGCTCCGTGACGTCCAGCCTATAAAAACGGACAAAGTGTGCGCCGAAGCCCAGCATGCTGCTGCACAAATGTCCTGAATCTAAACGCCCTTAAAATGCGCCCATGAAGTGGCCAAGCCTCGGGTACTATGAGCCCTCAGTCCTTCTGGAGGGTTAAGACCCACGCTATTATAACTCAATATAATAGCCTCTACGAGCCAATGGGACAGGCGCTGCTGGGAAACAGGTCTTCCTTTACGAGACTCAGCCCATGAAACAAACAGCTGATTACTCCGCCTCAACCCTTTCATCCTGTCAACATAGTGACGTAACGCACGGACAGGACAGAGACAGTGAAGCCGCTTCTCCTCCGCTGAGGAAAAAGGAGGCGGATGAAAAACCATTAAATCCACCTGTCTGCAGGCGAAAGCTGGATCGCTCACCTTAGGGATAAATTCTTTCGGCTTCTCCCGTTAGGGGTCGCCACAGCGGATCCTCCGCATGTTTGATTTGGCACATATTTTTACGCTGGATGCCCTTCCTAACGCAACCCTCCCCAATTTATCCGGGCTTGGGACCGGCACTGAAAGTGGCTGGGGTTGGTTCCCTGACCAGGGATCGAACCCGGGCCGCAGCGGTGAGAGCGCCGCATCCTAACCACTAGACCACCAGGGAACCTTAGGGATAAATGCCGGATTAGTCTTGAGAGTCACTCGCGAGAAATCCATAGCAAACCGCATACAGGAGTCATGAACTGACAAAGCATGAAGTTTACTAACCCACTTCGCGGTAAAAAGAGCCAACAACAAAGCAACCTTCAGTGAAAGGAGCTTCAAATCAATACTCTCTATCGGCTCAAAAGGAGGCTGAGAGAGCGCGCTCAGGACCTTTGACAGATCCCACGGCGGAACCAGCGGCTTTGATAACTTGTTCAGGCGCCCCGCTCCCTTCATAAACCTGCACACGAGCGGGTGATGACCAATAATATTACCGTCAATCCCTATGTGGCATGCAGAAACAGCAGCAAGATAAACCTTAACGGTTGAAAACGCCCTGCCCTTATCCAAAAGTTCCTGCAAAAAACATAACACTTCTGCCACAGAACAGTGAAAAGGGATAATCTGTCTTTGAGCGCACCATAGTTCAAACACACTCCATTTCTTATCATATACAGAGCGTGTCGAAGCTGCTCTCGCATTCTGAATCATCTCAATCACCCTCGGAGGCAAACCAGTGACACTGAGATTCATCCTCTCACGGGCCAGGCCCAGAGAGCTACTCTGTCCGTTGCCGGGTGAAAAATCTCTCCGCACGCTCTCCGCGAGAGGAGATCTCTGCGCTTGCTGCCGTGACGGAGCGCAGAGGAGGCGATCGTCCAAATACGCTGACATTCTGAGACCCGCTGCTCTCAGCGGTGACAGTGCAGCTTCGGCACATTTGGTGAAGATCCGTGGAGCTAGAGCCAGCCCGAACGCAACCGTCAAATATTCGTAGGCTGTGCCCCGATAGGCAAAGCGTAGGAATTTCCTGTGTGCCGGATAAATGCTTATGTGAAAATACGCGTCCTTCAGATCCACTGATGTAAACCAGTCTCTGGGACGAATAACACTGTACAAAGCTTTTAATGTGAACATTTTGAACTTGTACTTTCTGAGGTGTTTGTTGAGGTTCCGTAAATCCAGAATGGGACGGAGACTCCCCCCTTTCTTGGGAACGACAAAGTACCGGGAGTAAAAACCGAGCTGGCTGTCCTCTCGCGGCACCGATCGAATTACCCCTTTGCTCAATAAGGAGGTTATTTCGTCCTCCAAAACCTGAGCAGATTCAAATCAAATCAAATCAAATTTTATTTGTCACATACACATACATACAGGGTACGACATGCAGTGAAATGCTTTTTACGACGGTCCGGCATTAGGGAATAAAATGGGGTGAAAAAAGAGAATAAAAATCAAAAATAAAAACAGAGAAAAAGAAGGCAGATAAATAAAGTATAAAAGCTATATAAAAATAAGAATATATAAGGATATAAAGATATATAAAGAAATATATATATATATATATATATATATATATATACAAAAAATGCTTATGGCAGTGTGCAGTTAAACAGTAAACAGTAAACAATTTAAGCATGGTTTTTGATTGTCCATAAAGTGTCCGTGTGCGTTCTGGTGTGGTGTAAAGTGTCCATAAGTGTCAGTGTGCGGTATGGTGTGGTGTAAAGTGTACATAAGTGACCGTGTGCAGTAAGGTGTGGTGTAAAGTGTCCTTGTGCGGAATGGTGTGGTATAAAAAATATGAAATGTAAAGTGCACTGTGCTGTGCAAGTCCAGTGTCTAAAGTGTCGTAGCACGAAAAGTGAGATGTGTGCAGGGAAAAAGGTCTGATGATGCAGAGAGTGGGCCAGTTTTTTAGATCCTGGGTGTTTCCTGGTTTAAACTCCGAATGGCCTGCGGGAAGAAGCTCCTCCTCATTCTCTCTGTGTTCGCTTTCAGGGAGCGGAAGAGTTTCCCCGAATGCAACAAAGAAAAGAGTCCATTGTTGGGATGGCTGAGGTCCTTCACAATCTTCCTGGCTCTGGTCCAGCACCGCGTGCTGTAGATGTCCTGCAGGTTAGGGAGCTCGGTGTGGATGGTACGTTCAGCTGAACGCACCACCCTCTGGAGGGCTCGCCTGTCCTGCATGGTGCTGTTCCCGAACCAGGAAGTGATGCTACCCGTCAGAACGCTCTCAATGGTGCAGGTGTAGAAAGTCTTTAGCACCTGAGAGGGTAGTTTAAAGTTCCTTAAGCGTCTCAGATGGTACAGATGCGCTTCTTCACCAGGGTGTTGATGTGACAGGACCAAGACAGGTACCGGAAACTGTCCACCCTCTCCACTGGTGTCCCGTTGATGTTTAGCGGTTGGTATGACCGCTCCTGCTTCGTGCTGAAGTCCACGATCAACTCCTTAGTCTTGCTGACATTCAGGAGAAAGTTGTTCACCTGGCACCATCTCTCCAGGTTTTTAACCTCCTGTAGGTAGGCCGTCTCGACGTTGTTGGAGATCAGGCCCACCACAACAGTGTCGTCAGCAAACTTGATGATGGTTGTGGAGTTGGAAGTGGCCACACAGTCATATGTGTACAGTGAGTACAGCAGGGGGCTCAGAACACAACCCTGGGGAGCTCCAGTGCTGAGGGTGAGGGTGGATGAAGTGTGTTTGCCCACCTGTACGGCTTGTGGTCTGTCTGTCAGGAAGTTAGAGATCCATTGACACAGTGGCAGGATGAGTCCCAGGACCTCCAACTTAGAGGTGAGTGTGGAGGGAATTATGGTGTTAAATGCTGAACTGTAGTCCACCAACAGCATCTTTGTATAATTCCCATTTCTTTGGTCCAGGTGGCTGATTGTACTGTGGAGGAGATGTGCAATGGCGTCCTCAGTGGAACGGTTCTGACGGTACGCAAACTGTAGTGGGTCCAGTGTGTCTGGTAGTGATGCAGTGATAAAGTCCCTGACCAGTCTTTCAAAGCACTTCATCACTACTGAGGTCAGAGCTACAGGGCGATAGTCGTTAACGCAGGCGGGCTGGGGTTTCTTCGGGACAGGAACAATGGTGGACTGTTTGAAACATGAGGGGACAACAGATTGTTCCAGTGAGAGGTTGAATATCTCAGTAAACACCGGTGCTAGCTGGTCAGCGCAGGCTTTCAGAACCCGACCTGTGATGCCATCTGGTCCTGCTGCCTTCCTGGTATTCACTCTCTTGAATGCCCTCCTCACGTCATCTCCCGAGATGGTGAACGTGTTTACCTCTCCGGCTCTCTCGGCGTGCACGCTGTTTGTGCCGCTAGCGCCGCTAGCGTGGTTAGCTGCAGCCTCGAAACTAGCGTAAAAGGTGTTTAGCTTGTCTGCCAGAGAAGCGTCCGCATTCACCATTCTGGAAGATGGTGTTCTATAGTCCGTTATTGTTCTTAGTCCCTGCCACAGGCTCCTAGTGCCACCTTGTTGGAACTGTGACTCTAGTTTCCTCCCGTAGCGCCGCTTTGCATCCTTCACCGCTCTGCGAACACTGTAAGACGCAGCCTTGTATTCATCCATGTCCCCGGTGGCGAGCCCCGTGTTGTAGGCAGCGGAGCGGGATCTCAGAGCGTCGCGGATGGTTTTATCCACCCACGGTTTCTGGTTGGGAAATGTTCTGATGGTGGTTTTTTGCACCATATCATCCGCTAGTTTCCCGATGAATCCCACAACTGCTTCCGTAAACATGTTGACGTCATCAGAGCTGCGCCAGAACATGTCCCAGTCTGCGTCATCCAAAGCGTCCTGCAGAGCGGCCACCGATTGGTCAGTCCAGCGCGCGACCTCCCTCTGAACCGGAGCTTCCTGTTTCAGCCTTTGTTTGTAAACAGGCATGAGGAAGATGGCGGCATGGTCCGATTTCCAAAATGGTGGACGTGATTGTGCCTTGTAGTTGTTCTTGAATGTTGTGTAGCAGTGGTCCAGTGTCCTTTCGCCCCTGGTGGGGCAGGTGGGGCACTGTTAAAATCTCCGACCACAATGAGCGCAGCGTCCCGATGCTGTGTTTGGTGAAGAGTTAATGTCTCGTGCAAATCCCATACTGCAGTGTCCGTGTCCGCTTGAGGTGGAATATAAACGGCACTGACTATGACCGAGGTGAATTCCCGAGGTAGATAAAAGGGCTGACATTTGATGGTCAGTAGTTCCAGATTTGGTGTGTAGGAGCGTGAAAGAGGAACGATGCTCGCGCTGTCACACCAGTGGTTGTTCACCATCAGACACACTCCACCTCCTCTTGACTTCCCCGACTCCAGTGTTCTGTCCATGCGGTAAACCGAGAAGAACTCAGCCGGCTGGATGGTGTGGTCCGGTACCGCTGGGTTCAGCCATGTCTCGGTGAAGCAGAGAAGGTTGCAGTCCTGAATGTCTCTCTGGAAATTTACCCTTGCCCTGAGGTCGTCGAGCTTGTTTTCCAGTGACTGGACATTGGCTAATAGGATACCAGGTAAGGGAGCGCGGTGTGCGCGTGCCCTCAGCCTGTTCCTGACGCCGGCTCGTTTCCCTCGCGGACGCCGGTACAGGTCGTGTCCATTTGTTCTCCCTCAGGATCTCCCTCGGCCAGCATGGGTCCGGGTTTAAAAGCGGCGAAAGGTGAGTGCATTGTACACCAATAGATATAAGAGTGTCTCTGTCATATCTAATGATGTCCATCTTGTGTAAATGGAACTCAAACTAGTTAAATAAAAGTATAAAATATACAAAAAAAGGAAAAACGCAGCCGACCTCACCGGCGCAATTTTGAAGCTCTTCGCCCTCCGCCGTCGACCAAATCACGCCGCTGAAGAGCGGTGGTCTCACAGCAAATTGCAAGCGATATCCCCGCTGTATTGTGGATAAGACCCAAGGATGAACTGTCCAACTCTCCGCGCGAGCAGAGAGCGGGCCGCTGCGGCTCTCGCTCACAGACGGCGTGGTGACACCATCTAGCGGCGGAGCCGGGGGTTGCAACTCTGATTCGAGTTTTAGTGTGTGTGTGTGTGTGTGTGTGTGTGTGTGTGTGTGTGTGTGTTTTTGTACTTTTTTTACACACGTCTGTGCCCTCGGCCCACTGCCTGGATGCACAGGACAAATCTTTATTGATTGCGAACGAACATGGAACTTTCTGCTCTCTCTCTTGCATAACCCCATGGGTGGAGAGGGGAGGAGTAACTTTCCGGGCACTGGGGGAACTGGTGCCAACACTCCAACTGGAGAACTTTCGTCCGCTGAATATAGTCTTTGAAACACTCCCCAACGCTTTTTCGCTGAAGGGGGAGGACAAGACTCCTGAGATGAGTCGAGGGGTGCTACAGAAACTCAGAGAGTGCTGCCGCCCCTCTTTTGACCCAAAATCAGACCACAGGTTAGGTCGCACGCCTTTTCTTCCCTCCATGAGGGTTGGCTGGGCGATGCCTAGCCGCTGCCGCTGCCGCTGCAAAAGAGGCCTTGCCACTGGGCTGGGGCTGTTTTTGGCGAGCCTCCACACGCATTGACTGCTGGGGTGGGGGTTGCCTAGGGGCCCTAAACCCAGGCTGTCTCTCTCTGGACGCAGGGGCGAAATACAGACGTGCGGGTTGGGGGGGGCGAGCAGGAGGCTTTCTTGGGAGGTATGCCTCAAACGCTTCACCATCTTTTTTGTGTAGATCGCATTGTTGGCACATATTCACCACCGCAGCCCCGAAAAGGGCTTTCGGCTCTATCGGGGCATCAAGGAACTCCACCTTCTCCCTTTCTGATAAGCCCATGAAACCCAACCACAGGGCTCTTTCGCCCACCACAGCGAGGCCCATGCTGCAGCCGCAGCTCTGGACCACTCCTCTTGATGAACATAGGTTGAGATCCGCAATGACGCAGATCTCTTCCCACAAAGCTGAGTCGGGTGACCCAGCATCAATCTGCCTCCCCGTCTCTTCCATGAGCTCCGCCTGGTATGCTGTGAGCAGTGAGGTGGCATTCAGAGCTCTAACCGCCAGGGCCAAGGAGCGGTATATTTTCTGAAAAAGAGAGGCAGACAGCCTCTCTGTTCGTCCTGGCAGAGAAGGGGAGGAGGAGGATAGAGCAGCACGCCGATTAGGGTGGAGGTGACTAGCCACCAACAGCTCGACGGGGTTGGACATCCCCAAATCCTCCATATTGTGCACCTCCAGTCTAGAGAAACCCTTAACAGGCGCTCTATGTGAGAAGGGTTTGTCCCAAAAACGACGCATTTCTGTGACACACGCCGGTACAGCAGGAATCAGCTGCTTAACTGGGGAAGTGCGTGATGGCAGCCTCTTCCAGTCATACAAATCCCTCTCAGCGTCTTGATGAACCTGCTGAGATGGCCATTCGATGGAGAGCTTTTTGGCTGCTCTCCTACACATCTCCACGAGGTCCAGCTCACCTGGCATAGGGGAAGGGCCCGTAGCACTTCCAGGCCTGGAGAGAAGATCAGGAGGAAGGATGGCATCCTCCTCGTCGTCCTCCAAATCTTCCTCCAAAAAATGAGCAACCTCATCATCTCGGGATTGATCTTTCCCCACCGCCGTGCAACCGGATGGGCTCGCAGTTGCCATAACGGAGGTGCAAACACCGGAAAAGAAAAACCAGATCACCACAACGTGCGTCTCGAAAAACGGGTCTCGAATGATATTTCACTATACGCTCAACCCGAGGTGAAAAGAAAGAAAGAAAAGAAAGAAAGAAACAGCAGAAGTGAATATCCACTTTGACAGAGAATATTCCCCTCAATAAGCAGCCACGCTCGAAGACGTACCTTAACGGCTTGTCCGTGAACAGTTAAGCGACCACCCCTAGAGGATCTGCTGAGGATAGCTTCCTAAAAGGATCTTTACGGGGAAGAGAAAGAGAATGAGGCAGGGACCGTTAGCAGCGGTGTATATAGGGAGGCGGGACTCCCGCATCACTGTCGTGATTGGTCTGTCAGCTGACAGACATGGTGTGATTGATGCTTCCACGATTGGTCACGCCTGAGGCGATTCCCATAGTGAGATACCGAACGAATGTTTGAAAGAGAACAGCATGGCAAAGATTAATATGACCCTAATAATAAGAATCGAATAATAAAATCAAATAATCACATTTCAACAAATATAAATTAAAGCGAAAAACAAGAACGTAACTAACATTAATGTGAAACCCACACATGAGGAACACGGTAACATCATGAAAATATCAAACAAAACATGAGATTATTCGCGATTTACCAACCTAACCTAATGACATCCTCAATATATAGACATAAAAAAGTAAAATCTCACCTGGCTGTGTGTCCACAAGGAAAAATCTTCGCTTGTTTTCTCTTTTTGCACTGTGAACTTTGTTTAAATTGATTCCCATTAAATGGCTCCGATCAAAAACAGAGCAGAAAAGTGCGCGTTGAATCTGCTTTTCATCTGCGCATGTGCAGATATTACTCCAACTGTTGACCAAAGCGCGGTACTGCAGAAGCAACACAACTCTGTTTCATTCGTTTTACTTAAATTAGTTGTGTTAAACTGAAATTTTACTATTTTTTTATTTTGTCAACACGACTCTTTTAATTTTAATACACAAACTTATGTACATTATTTAATTTAAACATAGTTATATTCTTTGGACCAACAGCAGCCACATTTCATTTTTTTGAGTGTAGAGACTCAAAGCACTTTTGTACGTCGCTCTGAACAAGGGCATCTGCTAAATGCCGCAAATGTAAATGTAAATGGTGTGACTGATAAACTTTATTTCCCTGTAGTTACTGCAGGTCTGCACTTCTCCCTTATTCTTAAAAATCATTACAGCACACTCCTTTTCCATTCCTCAGGCATCCTCTCACCTTCCAGAATCTTGTTAACAATCTTGTTAAAAATTCCACTGCCATCTCTCCTAAACATCTCCATGCTTCTACTGGTATGTCATCTGGGCCAACCGAATTTCCACTGTTTATCCTCTTAATTGCTGCTCTCACATTCTATTTCCTCCTAATACCACCATCTGCTCTTTCATGTACCTCTCCTTAAAGCTATACCTACCCATCACCTCCAAATCACCTCTGTTCCCTTCATTAACATGGCCATTGAAGTCTGCCCCATCACCAATCGTTCATTCCTAGGCAATGGTCCATCAGTTCCCCTAATTCTCTCCAGAATTTTTCTTTCTCCTCCATCTCACAACCCACTTGCGGAACATAAGCACTGATGACATTTATCATCACCCCTTCAACTTCCAGCTACATGTTCATTACCCTGTCAGAAACTCTCTTATTACTCTTACTCTACTGTTCCTTCAGGATCATCCCTACACCATTCAGGATCATCCCTATACCATTTCTCTTTCCTTCCACACCATGATAGAACAGTTTAAACCCCCCGCCAATGTTTCTGGCCTTACTCCCTTTCCACCTGGTCTCCTGTACACACAAAATATTTGCCTTTCTCCTCTCCATCATATCAGCTAATTATCTCCCTGTACCAGTCATAGTACCAACATTTAAAGTACCAACCCTAACCTCCACTTTTCCTTTTTCTGTGTACACTTCATGTACACTAATTGTGTACATGAAGTGAAATGGGCTTTTTCATGCTGAGTTAAATATCTAAAAAATATCTAAATCTATTTTTACTATTTCAGAGACCTAATTGATGTAACATCATTCCATGTTTTTGATTCCATTATGGGATAATCACTAAATTACGTTATGTTTTCTCTCCTTTTTCCCTTCTTTTTTCTTTCATTAAACTTAACTTTACTTATATAATTTCTTTGTTAAAGGGTTGTCTCTTATTTTCTCTCTATTTTTTTTACTTTTAGATATGTGTCAGGAATCCACCTGTCACGCCCCCTTCGGCGGCTGTCATGCCTCCACTTTCTTTAAAGCTCCCGGCTTCAATCACACACACCTGGGACTCATTAAGCACTCATCCCCGGCTCCTACATAAACCCCTCACTCACACTCCTTGTCCGTTATTATAAGTGCATGTTGGTATATGCGGTCCACATCCTTTCGGACGCTACACTCTCGCTACAGATGCGCTTTCTCCCAAAGCACACCCCGGATCACTCCTTTCCTCCCGTGCATTCGTTCCGTGACATTGTGGACCACGCTCCCCTGAGCGCACCACGGATATATCTTTCTCGGACTCTTCATTACAATTGGTGTATGTTTGTCGATCTACCTCCTGTTCATTAAACCTACACAAACTGTACTCCGGCTTCCGCCTCCGTTTTTGCCGCATGACAATATGTGAGTTTGGGAGTACTTTATTCCAAAATCTTTGACTCTAAATTTTGGACTTCAGTTTGGGACAATCACTCATATGCAGTGTTTTAAGTTCCAGATCAGGAGAAGGATCGTTCCATGCAATGATTTATCAATGTTACTTTGAAAATGTGAAAATAATCTCTAATGTTGCAATGTTACAGTTTTGTTACATTGTGTGTAATGTTAGATGTGGTTACTTGTTGGCACAAAGGTTTTAAACAATTGCTTAATTCAAGTACTGCATTATATTCTACTGCTTGCTCTTTTTTTTTTTTTTTTTTTTTTTTTTACTCCAGAAAGCAATTGTAAACCAACAATAAATGTTTAAAAATGTATTTAATAAAATTAAGGAAATGTAAGGTAATTATATAAAGTATGTTAATGGAGTACATTTTGTGTATTACACAAGCTTAAATCACAGTTCATCAGTTTACCATTTATCTAAATCACACATACATACATAA
>JAAIIK010018411.1:0-16104 GCA_014706435.1 Silurus glanis | reverse complement strand
ATCCTCCTGGTTACGCAGACACAGGAGTCACTGGAACTCTGCCACACGTGTATAATTATGATGCCTGCATGACGACTAACTCGAGGAAGAGTGACTGCAAATATTCTACACTCGGAGCGCAAAGTGTTTTAGCGATGGACCCGAGTTTTACTGACACTATACAGCACAAGATGACGGGAAATGATTTCCTAGAAAATCTTAATTCTCCTGAGTCGGTAAGAGCTTGTTATAATAATACAGTTATGTTTCTCCCTTTCATTCAAATATATAATTCGAACCAGAAACCCGGTTTACATAGTAATTGTGATACTTTGTGGTATTTGGAAATGTACTTTATATTTAAGACTACTTGACTATTTCGTTTTATAGAAACTACATCTGTTGTCTATATTTATAATAGACATGTTCAATTACTGCATTCATTGGTATTTCAGACATATCTATATTATTGTATCGCAATCGTTGTGTAACCAGCAGTGCTAATATATAAAAAAAAAATTAAATGTATAATATGAATCTAGATATTGTAAAAGCCGATTCAAAATACAAGTAAGTGATTAACAAAGTTAAACAGAAATACTCTTTTTTGTTTTTAGAGAGCAAATTAGCGTAAACTTTATACATGAGTTTCGATTACTATAATCACACCTTTTGGAGTGAGTTAAAAATAATACAAGCAATAATAATAATAATAATAATAATAATAATAATAATAATAATAATAGTTTTGGTTAAATTGATATTAAATCGAATTTGAATTTTATTTAATAAAAATGATTATCATGGCAACATAAGATATGTAGTTCTCAGTTTTTGACTCAGAGGGCCGCTGTTTACTTACGTTGAAATGCAATCGTATCCCACCCAGACTCGCTCATATCAAGAACGGGCAAAGAAAGAAAGCATTCGCGTCTCGTTCTCGGCATCTGATTGATTTTATTAGACACAGTAGATTTTTAAAACGCTCGGTTTAGTATTTGCTTTTGACTATCTGGATTAGAATATTTAGCTTTTAAATATTCGGATTTACATTGGTGAGAAGACTCAGGTGGTCTCCTTTACAGAAGCTGCGGCGATGTGGCACACTGTATTGTTTTTCATCATTCTTTCGTCTCGCCCAGCGCTGACGCAGGTCAGCTACACCATACCGGAGGAAATGGCGAAAGGTTCGATGGTTGGAAATATTGCCCAGGATTTGGGATTAGACTTAAAAAGACTGAAATTTGGAAAGCCGCGTATATTTTCTGGGGATAATACGGAATACATCGAGCTGGATAAAGACAGAGGTATGCTACATTTAAAAGAAAAAATAGATCGGGAGTATGCGTGCGCTAAAACAACACCTTGCGCTTTACATCTCCAAATGATTCTTGAAAACCCGATGGAACTGTACACGATAACTGTAGAAATCATGGATATCAATGATAATGCGCCATTTTTCCAGTCGGAGGAAATCCGTTTTGAAATAAGTGAGTCGGCTGTACCCGGAGCGAGATTCGTGTTGGAGAGAGCAATGGATGCTGACGTCGGTACCAACGGACTTCAGAGCTACTCACTTAAACCTACAGATCATTTTGTTTTAGATTCCCAAATTGATCCAGAAGGAATCGTTGAAATGGTTTTACAAAAAACACTGGACAGAGAAAAGCAGGAAACGTTCACTTTGTTATTAACAGCCATGGATGGAGGTGAACAGGTTCTGTCTGGTACTGCACAGATACACATTACTGTACTAGATGTTAACGATAACGTTCCTGTTTTTACACAGAAAGTGTATAGAGCCACGTTAACAGAGAATTCAGCAACAGGAACTAAATTAGTTACAGTTAGCGCCTCAGACGCGGATGAAGGTTCCAACGGTCAGGTGACTTATTATTTGTCAAAAACAAAGGATAGTTTGTTAGAGTTGTTTGATGTAGACAGACATACTGGTGAGGTTATGTTGAAGGGTGAGGTTGACTTTGAAAAATCAAATAGTTATCAGCTTGAAATTCAAGCTAAAGACAACGGAGGACTCTCAGATTCATGTAAAATAATTATTGATGTGCTAGACATGAATGACAATAGCCCAGCTATCACGATTCTGTCTATGTCCAGCTCAATATCTGAAGATTCTTCTTCTGGTACAGTTGTAGCGATGATGAAAGTAAATGATCCTGATTCAGCTGCAAATGGACAAGTTCATTGCACTATTAGTGATCAAATTCCCTTTGCAATTACATCCACATCTAAAAATGTCTTTAGTCTGCTCACAGATCAGGAGCTGGATAGAGAGAGAGAGGCTGAGTATAACATCACTGTGACTTGCTCTGATGAGGGACTTCCCTCACTATCCACCGGCACTTTTCTTCATTTACACATATCAGATGTAAATGACAATGCTCCTGTTTTTGAGCGAAATTATTATGAGGCCTATGTGGTGGAAAACAACACTCCAGGTCTCTCTGTATTTACAGTGAAGGCCAGTGACATAGATTCCAATCAGAATGCTCGAGTTTCTTATATTTTAGAAGAAAGCTCTGTTAATGGAGTTCCGGTTTCATCATATGTGTCAGTCAGTCCTGATAGTGGAGTCATTAATGCTTTGTGCTCTTTTGACTACGAGCAGTTAAAAAACTTCCATTTCTGTGTCAGAGCACAAGACGGAGGCTCCCCTCCACTCAGTAGTAATGTGACAGTAAAAATTACAATCCAAGATCAGAATGACAACGCTCCTCAGGTTCTCTACCCAATACAGACTGGTGGCGCTGTGGTGGCTGAGATTGTGCCTCGTTCAGCAGATGTTGGATATCTGGTCACTAAAGTAGTGGCTGTTGATGTGGACTCTGGACAGAATGCCTGGCTCTCCTACAAACTCAAGAAAGCCACAGACAGAGCGCTGTTTGAAGTGGGAGCGCAGAATGGAGAGATACGAACTGTGCGTCAGGTCACTGACAAAGATCCTGTGAAACAAAAGCTCACTGTAGTTGTGGAGGATAATGGACAGCCAACTCGCTCAGCTGTTGTTAACATCAATGTAGCTGTAGCGGACACTTTCCCTGAAGTGCTTTCAGAATTCACAGACTTTACGCACACCAAACAATATAATGATGATCTCACCTTTTACTTAGTTTTGGCATTAGCTGCTGTTTCTTTCCTCTTCATCACAACGCTAGTAGTTATAATATCAGTAAAGATATGCAGGTGGAGACAATCACGTATTTTCTATCAGTCCAATCTCCCAGTTATTCCGTACTTTCCAGCCGGTTACACAGACACAGGAGTCACTGGAACTCTGCCGCACATGTATAATTATGATGTCATGACGACTGACTCGAGGACTACTGACTGCAAATTTTCTACAATCGGAGGACAAAGTTTTTTAGTGACAGACCCAGCTGTTGTAGAGACTATGCAGCGTTCGATTAAAGAAAATATATTTCGAGAAGATCCTGATTCTCCTGAAATGGTAAGGATTTATTATATAAATTATATATGTATTAACATTATAATATATAAAAAAATATATATATATTATTTATAATTATAAAATTGTTGTATGTAGGTCTGTAAGAAAGCTTTAACTCTACAAATTAGGTCTTTTTTGTTTTATTGGTTTATGAGTGGTAAGGAATTCTCTCACCCTTGGTTTTGTGCTGTGAGTGGTGGTTTGAAAGAAGTTTGTGTGTATGCAGCTGAGTGAGAGCGAGAAGTGTAAAGAATGTGATGAAAAAAATAAGCTGTTAGTTAATAATTACTTATATTCACATTCTGAATTGTGAAGAGTAACCTGTGAGTTTAGAATTTATGCTTGACATGCAGGGTTTAATCACTGGTTCGTGGAGTGGGTTGCTGGTTCAGGCTGGGTTTCTAGTTATTCTGAAGTTAACTGCTGGAAGACTCCAAGGATGAAGACATTCAGTTGATTTGCAGTTTGTGGATCTGGTGAGCACTATATAGTGCCCAAATTAATGTAAAGACCAGAATTTCTTTGATTACAAGGACCACGTCTGTGACCCTTTTAAGAGAATAGGAGGAAGAGTTCCTGGAGGCTTTCTTCTAAATGTGGCATTATGTGTTAGGTCATTATGGGATACAGGTACCATTATTTCAGTTTTATTCTTTCTGCTCTGGAAAGTGAGGCTACCTTGTACTCTTCAACATCTGAGTTTTCTACATGGATAAAAAAAAAAGCTGTTGTGTGTGTATTCACAGCATGTCATATTAATTCATATACTGTATTAATCTGTGCACACTTAAAAAATTGGAAGTTGATTAAACTTAAAAAATTAAGGTAATTTGCTGCAAAGCAATTTTGAGTTTACTCAACTTCCGTGATTAAAGTTTTGCAAAATCATTGTAGAAAGTTAATTGAAACTGCTAGTTAAAGTTAGCTATACCTTCCTCAGTAAGTACATCTAACCTTCCTCAGTAAGTACATCTTAATAGTCACCATGAGTTCGTTTAAATTTAAAAAGGGGGTTGAGTGAACTTTAAGAAACGAGTAGGAAGAACTACAGACCTGAATTTCAGTAAACTCAAAAAAGCTTTGCAGCAAATTACCATAATTTTTTAAGTTGGTTCAACTTCATTTTCTTTTTTTAATTTATAGCTTTAAATCTTGCATTTAAACTTCTTCCATAAATTCCCGCATGGCCTTCACAATAAAAATCAAACACAGAGATTGCAAACAAACTAAAAAAGACTGTCATTTTTTTTACAGAAAAATATTTATTTGACAATTCTGCCAAGTGACACATTTTCTGTCAACATGAACTGCAAAAATTGGACTCAGTTCTACTCCAGTCATCCAAAAAATAAATAATTCAAAATAAAATATATATAAAATTATTATTAAAATAAAAGACCAAAAGAGAAGCCATCTTGGAATGCCTTTAAAGTGTTGGAGTAAAACAACACAAATGCTTTTAAAGTAACAAAATTGTTCGGAAAGTGCCAGAATAACAATCTTAAAATGCTGCAGCAATAAACAAGCCCAGAGTTTCAACACATGCGCTACAGCAATCATTACAACTGTTGAAAAAAAAACTTGAAAGTCACAAAACCTTACATTAAAACTCAAAACTGACTTTGGCATATGTTGTACTGTTATACAGCTACTTAACAAACAGGAACAAATCAGTACTTGCACGTTTGATTAGCGATATGAACTGCAGCTACTTAAACTTTAACAATTTGTTGTTGAAGGACTGGACTCTTGCAGAGCACTGGGGGTCAAGGCCAATAAACACTTTCTGAATACCTTCAAAAGTGTATTGTAGTTCTTTAGGATAGCTAATGTTGATGGCATAAATCAAGCCAAATAGGAGAGCAACAGCTGTAAGGAATTCTTGCACATTATCCAGCACAACTTGCTCCTCTAAAACCACAGACAGGTACCTTACAATGGATGGCGGCCACGTCATCTTTAACGACGGCCATCTTCATCCCTTTTGTGTGAGGGTCTTCTTGGTCTGTGTCCTGCAGTAAAAGCAGCATAAAGACAGGATCAAAACCCATTTTGAATTGATTGCGTTCTGCTGGACCACACATTTTCTTTATATATTGTTTGAGATAGGTCACCCAAAATGTATGAATAATAAATGACTGATTCGGTCATTGTGGAGGAACTTGACTGGTCTGCAGAAAGCAAAGGCTTAATCCCAGATGAACACCTCTGGTGGGACTTTAGATGCAGACCTTAAGCCAAAAACTCATCACCAAACACCAATGGCTTTTACTTACACTATATGGGCAAAAGTATTGGGACACACCCCTCTTTAGAACAGAAAAAGGCACTTGTAAAACTGTGGCAACAAAGATGAAAACATAATTCATGTATTTACAAATTGTATTTTCATCTCTGTTGTTTGGAAGTGTCTAAAATGACTACCCATATGTACAAGATGTCTCTTTGTCCTCCTTTCTATTTCCAGATGTCACACCAAGTACCTTTCTAGCTGTCTCTCTTATCACTTCTGCAGTAGTTGCCCAATCATCCCACACCTCTTCACCACCAGACGGAGCCGCTGTCTGACCTCTTCCCTGAATCTCATACTACAGTCTTCCTCCTTCAGTTTCCACCATCTTATTCTCCTTTCAGTCCTCACTCTCCTCATGTTCTTCTTCACTTCCAAAACCATCCTACAGACCACCATCCAATTCTGTCTTGCTACACTGTCCCCTACCAACACCTTACAGTCTCCAATCTCCTTCAGGTTGCATCTCCTACATAGAACATAGTCCACCTGTGTGCACCTTCCTCTGCTCTTATACGTCACCCTATGATCCTCCTTCTTCATAAAATAAGTGTTCACCACTGCCATTTCCATCCTTTTAGCAAAATCTACCACCATCTGCACTTCCACATTCCTCTCCATAAAGCCATACCTACTCATCACCTCTTTTCCCTTTACCTACATGCCTATTTAAATCTGCCCCAAGCAGCAATCTTTCATTCCTTCCATTTCTACCACTTCATCTAACTCACTCCAGAATCTTTCCTTCTCCTCCATCTCACAACCCAATTGTGAAGCATAAGCACTGATGACATTTATCATCACGCCTTCAACTTCCAGCTTCACGTTCATCACCCTATCAGAAACTCTCTTCACCTCAACTACACTCTTACTGTACTCTTCCTTCAGAATCACCCCTACACCATTTCTCTTTCCATCCACACCATGATAGAACAGTTTAAACCCACCTCCAATGTTCCTGGCCTTACTCCCTTTCCACTTAGTCTCCTGAACAAAGCTAACTCTCTCCCTTTACCAGTATTTTAAAGTACCAACCCTAACCTCCACTCTCCTACACCTTTCCTTTTCCTGCTGTCTCTGTAGACGTCTTCCCCCTTTCCTTATCCTCCTTCGGCCAACATTAGCCCAAATTCCACCAGTACCCTGTTGACTAACGATACCTGTGGCAGTAGTTGGTAACCCGGGCCTCGACCTATTCGGTATGAAATTCTCTTTTGTGATCCGCATATTTGATTTGGCACATGTTTTATGCTGGATGCCCTTCCTAACGCAACCCTCCCCATTTATCCAGGCTTGGGACCAGTAATAAGAGTGCACTGGCTTGTGCAACCCTAATGTCTGGGTTTTTCGTATGCTTCTTTGATGACATAAATACTAGACGATTCTATTAACTCCATCCACAACACACAATCAATTTAAATAGAGTTTATTGTAATACTATAACTTGCACAATAAAATCGTGTATTTTGATACATTTCATTCAAATTTTACAAAGTGAACTGAACATGCCCTTCAAATGAAGCACAATAGCTGTCTAATTTTATTTTCGATAATAAAACTAAAAGAACGCTTACCTGAACCAGAGAACATCCAGCCCCTTCTAAAATGCAGTTGATGAGGGGAAAATGTGCAAAATGCTACGGAAACAGACTGCGCATGCGCAATGACAGGAAGTGAAATGCTTGAATGAAGAAATCTAAATATTACGTTTTCCCAACTTAATTGTTTTTTCCATTGGACAAAATAGTAGTAAACATGCAGTTAAATCTTTTTTTGTAAGTAAACTCAACACTGTGCTCAAAAATCTGTCCACCTAACTAATTTTAAACTGATTTAACAAATTGCAAGCTGGATTTTTTACAGTGCACTCTAAAGTAATGTGAATATTCAGAGGAGCAGTTTGATAGTCTAAGTGAGTTATTTTGTAAAGTAATTTTAGGAACAGAATTTAATGATTTCCAAACCTCACAAACACATATTTTAATCACAGTAAAGCATAGAAAACATTTCTAATGGGGAAGTCTCTCTAGTTTTAAATGTTGAAATAAAACTTGTAGGATTTACTAGAAAAAAAAGGTAATTTGGAATTAAAAGTAAGTGTTACTAAAAAGGAACAGCTGCCCAAGGAAGAGTGACTGCAAATATTCTACACTATAGAAGAACAACATTCTTTAGTGGTGCAGCCAAGTTTTGCACAGACCCAAAGACATGTCTCCAGAGTTGAAAAGGCATTGGTTATAGCTTTTATATCTAATTTTTAAATTCCCAAAACAAGCACATTTGTCACTTTCATATGTGATTTTATGTATGTAATAGAAAGTCACTTTATCAACATACTGTAATATTGACTAGGTTGATGGGTTAAGAAAATATTTATCTTAATTTCCAAACATTGTTTTGTTGTTTTCATTAAACAGCAGACATGTTGAGGCATGTCTTGTGCACAAAACAGACATATTATTTTTCTTTGAATCTCCATGCATGATTGGTGTGAAATGTAGAAACATGTTTCAACAGTTGTTCTGCTCTAAAATAGAATACAGTATGGATGCTTTTTGCATTATTATACAGCCAGTTAGCAGACATCGTATTTGTTGTCATATTAATCGTTAAGTCAAATTGATAAAATGATTGTCAAATAATTTGGTTCAAATGCAGACATATTTTAGTAGAAAAGTAGAAGAGCTTACATATGTCAAGGATCAAACCATCAAAATGTTTGAAACATCTAAAATTGCTAACAGGGTTATTGTAAAGTGGTCTAGAAGCACGAAACTATGATCAGGTGTTAGTCAGTTAGTAAAGCATTGTTGTATCCATTTTTTTTTTTTTTTTTTTTTTTTTTTTTTTTTTTTTTTTTTTTTTTGGTCAAACGTTGCTTTATCATGTCTGAACACAATCCATTCCTCCCCTTCTCCAGCTTTAAGAAAAGAGATTGATGTTATACAGTAATGGATTGTAAAGAAAACACCATCAAATTAGAATAAATCTTCTATAATAAGTGTATATATAAGGTCTAAGTACATTTTCAACTGTAAACCAATAATTAACAAATAAATAAATTGAATTGAATAGTTAAACATTTTTAATAAGTTATTTTCTTCTTAGAGTAAAGTTTGTTGGTAACATTTATAAATAATGAAATATAAAGTTTGTATAAAGGTTTGTTCCAACCTTATTTATTTTTTGGGGGTTATTTGATAAAGTTTCGTATATGACGTGGTGATAATAAAGATTGCAGACAGAAAAACTGATTGTATGGTGGTAGTGATGTGTAGTTCCTAATATTCTACTCAGAGGGCCGCTATATACCAAGGGCTGTATCACCCCCTGGCTCGCCCACAACGAGCAATCAAAGAAAGAAAACATTCCCCCTCGTTTTTGTGCACAGTCACATTCCTGCTGGATTATATTCGACATTCACAGAATATTTTTAGAGAAATTCACTTATTACCTTTATTCGGTGACCGTGATTACAAGAATTACAGGATGGCGCTCGGATTGGGGGGCTTTCGGTATACAGACGCAGTGATGTGGCACACATTATTGTTTTTCATCTTGCTTTCTTCTCGCTCCGCGCTCGGGCAAATCAGTTACTCGATATCGGAGGAAATGCCGAAAGGATCGATGGTTGGAAATATTGCGCAGGATTTGGGATTAGATTTAAAACGACTAAAATCTGGAAAGGCGCGTGCATTTTTCGGGGATAACCCGGAATACATCGAGCTGAATAAAGACAGAGGTATGCTTCTTATAAAAGAAACAATAGATCGTGAGTTTCTGTGCGCTAAAGCAACGGTGTGTGCCTTACATCTCCAAATGATCCTTGAGAATCCGATAGAAATGTATACAATTACTGTAGAAGTCACGGATATTAATGATAATTCTCCACTTTTCCAAACGGAGGAAATTCGTTTTGAAATAAGCGAGGCAGCAATACCGGGGGCGAGATTCATGTTAGAAAGAGCAATGGATGCCGATGTCGGTATTAATGACCTTCAGAGCTACTCACTTAAACCAACAGACCATTTTGTTTTGGAATTAGAAAATCATGCAGATGGAGGTAAAAGTGTACAAATGATATTACAGAAACCACTCGACAGAGAAAAACAGGAAAAGCTTACATTATTGTTAACAGCTATGGATGGAGGTGAACCGGCCCTGTCTGGTACTGTACAGATACACGTGAATGTATTGGATTTTAATGATAATGCTCCAGTCTTTATGCAAAAAGTCTATAAAGCATCAGTAATTGAAAACTCACCCAAAGGCTCTAAATTGACAACAGTGAGTGCATCTGATGCTGATGAGGGAATAAATGGACAGGTGACTTATTACATTTCAAACACAGATAAAAATGTAAAAGATTTATTCATTATAAATCTAAATAGTGGCGAAATAACTGTGAATGGGTACATTGATTATGAAAAAACAACTCATTTTCAATTTGATATTCAAGCAAAGGACCAAGGAGGACTCTCCGATTCCTGTAAAATTATGATTGATGTTTTGGATATAAACGATAACAAACCAGCTATCACCATTCTCTCTATGTCTACTTCTATATCGGAAGAGTCTCCACCTGGCACAATTATTGCAATGATCAAAGTAAATGATCCTGATTCAGGGGCAAACGGACAAGTTCACTGCACTGTAAGTGAACATATCCCATTTATCATCAATTCACCATCAAATAATTTTTTTAGCATGCTCACAGTTCATGAGCTGGATAGAGAGAGAGAAGCTGAGTATAACATCACTGTGACTTGCTCTGATGAAGGACTTCCATCACTATCCACCAGCACTTCTCTCCATTTACAAATATCAGATGTAAATGACAATGCTCCTGTTTTTGAGAGAAATAATTACGAGGCCTATGTTTTGGAGAATAACACACCCGGTCTCTCTATATTTACAGTAAAGGCCAGCGACACAGACGCAAAACAGAATGCTCGAGTTTCTTATATTTTAGAAGAGAGCTCCATCAATGGGGTTCCTGTATCATCATATATATCAGTCAGTGCTGATAGTGGAGTCATTAATGCTGTGCGCTCCTTCGACTATGAGCAGTTAAAGAACTTCCACTTCCGTATCAAAACCCAGGACGGAGGCTCCCCTCCTCTCAGTAGTAACGTTACAGTAAGAATTATAATCCAAGATCAGAATGACAATGCGCCTCAGGTTCTTTATCCAGTACAGACTGGTGGCTCTGTAGTGGCTGAGATTGTGCCTCGATCTGCAGATGTTGGTTATCTCGTCACTAAAGTAGTGGCTGTTGATGTGGACTCTGGTCAGAATGCCTGGCTCTCCTACAAACTCCAGAAATCTACAGACAGAGCGCTGTTTGAAGTGGGAGCGCAGAATGGAGAGATACGAACTGTGCGTCAGGTCACCGAAAAAGATGCTGTGAAACAAAAGCTCACTGTAGTAGTGCAGGATAATGGACAACCATCTCGCTCAGCTGTAGTTAACATCAATGTAGCTGTAGCGGACACTTTCCCTGAAGTGCTCTCAGAATTCACCGACTTTACGCACACCAAACAATATAATGATGACCTCACCTTTTATTTAGTTTTAGCATTAGCTGCTGTTTCTTTTCTCTTCATCACAACGCTAGTAGTTATAATATCAGTAAAGATCTATAGGTGGAGACAATCACGTATTTTCTATCAGTCCAATCTCCCAGTTATTCCGTACTTTCCAACTGGTTACGCAGACACAGGAGTCACTGGAACTCTGCCGCACGTGTATAATTATGATGCTTATATGACGACTGACTCGAGGAAGAGTGACTGCAAATATTCTACACTCAGAGGACAAAGTGTTTTAATGATGGACCCGAGTTTCACAGAAACTATGAAGGGCTTAACCAAAGAAAATATTCTTCTAGAAGATCCTGATTCTTCTGAAATGGTAAGAGTTTGTTGTTGTACATTATCACCTCAACACTATTTATTACCGACAGTGTAAAGAAACAACATATATCCAGACAAGCTTTTCATAAAATCACTATGCATAACACTGTTAAATCACTTTTTTGGATGAAACATTTCTCATTTGTTTATTATACTATATGGAGGCATATGGTAGGATAAAGGCTGTGTGTGTGTGTATATATATATATATATATATATATATGCTTCTTTGCTTGCTATATTTTTTAATAACTCTGAGGAAATTCATTTAGTATAACATTGGAACATTGGAAATTCTACCTTTTATTATGTTTTTTTCTGACAGATACCAGTATCAAACGTGCACATTTTGATTTTCGTTTATGTTCATTTATTTTTGTAATTTATAGACTGGGTAATGGCAAAATGTGGGTTGAAAAAAAAAGTATAAAGGAAGCTAAATCAAAAAAGAAGAAAGATAGGTTACAGATTCGGTCTAATGGAGAATTAATCCTGATTCTCCTCGCATACTGATTATTTTTAATACGAAAAGAAAGTTGCAATTTCCAATTTCATTTTCGCAAACCGTTCAGAAAAATTTGATCTGCAATTCTGGATTTTGACTCAAAGGGCCGCTGTGTACCATGGAAGCTTCGATTTCGAGCTTTAATGCCTCACACCCAACCACAGCAACTCAGACGAGAGAGAAAGGAAGGATTTTATTTCGCGTTGTATTGACGTGTTCCGCCGTGGAAAAAGATTCTAGATGTTTAAAACGGATTGGAAGCAGCATTGCAGGAGATTTACACTCGTATACGGAAATTAAATCTGGATAGCTCTGTTATTTCTGAGGATCTCTTGCGTCGCGGAGGAAATGGCACTGATGTGGCACGCGGTATTGTTTTCCATCTTTCTTTCTTCTCGCTTCGCGCTCGCACAGATCAGCTATTCCATCCCGGAGGAAATGCCAAAAGGATCGATGGTTGGAAATGTTGCTCAAGATCTGGGTTTGGATTTTCAAAGACTAATTTCAGGGAAAGGACGTGTTCATACGGTGGACAGCACGGAATACATTGCGCTGGATAAAGAGAGAGGAATGCTTTATATAAAAGAAAAAATAGATCGAGAGTCGCTTTGCGCAACAAAGACTCCATGTGCTCTACATATTCGAATGACACTTGAAAACCCGATGGAATTGTATACAATTACTGTAGAAATAACAGACATTAATGATAATGCGCCATTTTTCCAGACAGAGGAAATCAGAATTGAAATAAGCGAGGCGGCTCTACCGGGAGCGAGATTCATGTTAGAGAGGGCAATGGATGCTGACGTCGGTATAAACGGACTTCAGAGCTACTCACTTAAACCAACAGATCATTTCGCTTTAGAACTGGAATCTAATGCAGACGGTGTTAAAAATGTCGAAATGATTTTACAAAAACACCTTGACAGAGAAAAACAGGAAAGGCTTACATTAATATTAACTGCTATGGATGGAGGTGAATCGGTTTTGTCTGGTACTGTGCAGATACATATTGCAATTCTAGACGCTAATGATAACGCTCCTGTTTTTAGGCAAAAAATATATAAAGTCTTAGTAAACGAAAACTCACCTAAAGGTACTAAATTGGCAAAAGTGACCGCGTCTGATGCGGATGAAGGAACAAACGGACAGGTGACTTATTACATTTCAAACAAAGAGAAAGCTGTGAAGGATATGTTTCACATAAATGAAGATGATGGTGAAATTACACTAAATGGTCAAATTGATTATGAAACTAAAAGCCATTATCAACTTGACATTCAAGCCAGGGACCAAGGCGGTCTGTCAGACTCATGTAAAATTAGTATTGACGTCTTGGACATAAACGACAATAAGCCAACTCTGACTATTTTATCTATGGCCAGTTCCATAACAGAAAATTCTCTTATAGGAAATATAGTTGCAATGATCAATGTAAATGACCCAGATTCAGAAGTAAATGGACAAGTTCACTGCAAAATCAACGATAACATTCCATTTTCTATCACGTCCCCATCTAACAATGTTTTTACCCTGCACACAGATCAGGAGCTGGATAGAGAGAGAGAAGCTGAGTACAATATTAGTGTGACTTGCTCTGATGAGGGACTTCCTTCACTCTCTAGCAGCACCTCTCTCAATTTACACATATCAGATGTAAATGATAATGCTCCTGTTTTTGAGAGAAATAATTACGAGGCCTATGTGGTGGAGAACAACAAACCAGGTCTCTCTGTATTCAGTGTAAAGGCCAATGATGCAGACTCCAACCAGAATGCTCGGGTTTCTTATATTTTAGAAGAGAGCTCTGTCAATGGAGTTCCTGTTTCATCATATGTGTCAGTCAGTCCTGATAGTGGAGTCATTAATGCTTTGTGCTCTTTCGACTATGAACAGTTAAAGAACTTCAATTTCCGTATCAGAGCGCAGGACGGAGGCTCCCCTCCACTCAGCAGTAACGTTACAGTGAAAATTATAATCCAAGATCAGAATGACAATGCTCCTCAGGTTCTCTACCCAGTACAGACTGGTGGCTCTGTAGTGGCTGAGATTGTGCCTCGTTCTGCAGATGTTGGATATCTGGTCACTAAAGTGGTGGCTGTTGATGTGGACTCTGGACAGAATGCCTGGCTCTCCTACAAACTCCAGAAATCTACTGACAGAGCGCTGTTTGAAGTGGGAGCGCAGAATGGAGAGATACGAACTGTGCGTCAGGTCACTGACAAAGATCCTGTGAAACAAAAGCTCACTGTAGTTGTGGAGGATAATGGACAACCATCTCGCTCAGCTGTAGTTAACATCAATGTAGCTGTAGCGGACACTTTCCCTGAAGTGCTCTCAGAATTCACCGACTTTACGCACACCAAACAATATAATGAAGACCTCACCTTTTATTTAGTTTTAGCATTAGCTGCTGTTTCTTTCCTTTTCATCACAACTCTAGTAGTTATAATATCAGTAAAGATCTACAGATGGAGACAATCACGCATCTTTTATCAGTCCAATCTCCCAGTTATTCCGTATTACCCACCCGGTTACGCAGACACAGGAGTTACTGGAACTTTGCCGCACATGTATAATTATGATATTTGCATGACAACTGACTCGCGGAAAAGTGACTGCAAATATTCTACACTCGGAAGACAAAGTGTTTTAGTGATGGAGCCAAGCTTCACAGAAACTATGCAGCATATGACGAAGGAAAAGAATATTCTGAATGATGCTGATTCTTCAGAGTTGGTAAGGGATGATTTTAGTTTTAATTCTTTAGTTAAACATTAACATAGTTAACAACGGGCAATTCCCCAAACTCCTTTTTTTAAATATATATTTTATATTTGACAGTATCATGTCTTTGGATCCTTTAAAAATCATTATGGCAAAGATTCATCCGTATGTTAAAAACTGAAAACAATGTGTGTCCAGCAGTTTACGACAGCAAAAGAATTTCATGTATGTGGCCAATAAATTGATATAAACAGTAAACGATTTTAAATTAGTTAATCAATTTAAAATCCGACTTGTCTTTTAATAAACAATAATGTTTACAAACCTGCTGATACAATGTAAAATAGTTTGAATACTAGAATTATTATAAACTGGCACACAACATTATGAAGTATTGAATGTGTGAATATTAAAACCCTTTGGTACAGTTGCTATAGATTTTTTTTATGCCATTGTGTTTTGTTAATATATATACTCCATCTATGAAATTATTGGCAAGTAGCCGCATGGTCTATGTTATATTTTTAGTCAATTTCTTATGGCTATTAGTAGTAAAATATTTTCAGGACCATTTGTTCTGGACAGCGACCAAACTCACTATACTGAACTCATTGTTTATTAGCGCTTTTGACTTTCCACATATATGTAGAGGTAGTTTAAAAGACAACAGTTAACTTATTATTAAAACCAATAAGCAGGTGGGGTTTTTTTTTCGAAGTAGTTTGATTGTAGCAATTTTACATAGATGTTTTTCCTTTAAAAAAAAAAAATCATAATAAAGCCGAATGGAATGTGTAATACTTGGTTTTGTCTCAAAGGGCCGCTATTTATCAAGAAAGCTTGAATGTCGTGCGCTTCTGTTCCATTCCCACCCCTAAAGCAAACCTCGGATCAGCGATAGACAATCTTCGCTATTGGATAGTATGTGAGCACGCGCTGTTTAACATTACCTTGTAAAAAAGACGTTTCCAAAAACGGAACGTGAATTTCAAAGGGTGTTTACGGATATCAAAGATTTTAAGACGGAATAAGGATTGTATTTTTCCAGGATCTTCTGAACCGCTGAAAAAATGGCAGCCGAAGTGATGTGGCACAGGGTATTGTTTTTCATCGTCCTTTCTTTTCGCTCCGTGCTCGCGCAGGTCAGTTACTCCATACCGGAGGAAATGGCAAAAGGCTCGATGGTTGGAAATATTGCTCAGGATTTGGGTTTGGATGT
>JAAIIK010018395.1:0-22409 GCA_014706435.1 Silurus glanis | reverse complement strand
CTTTACTTTCGCTTTCGCCACATCCCTCTTTACCTGCTGCTGCATCTCCTTGTACTCCTGCCTATGTGGTAGCTAAAAAAAAAAAATTTTATAATAATAAATAAATAATTTAATAGTGAATGAATAATAAATGATTGTATTAATGTTGTCTGACAATCGATCATTCGATTGCTTTTGTCTTGGCTGAAGCGTTCACTTGAGTGGGGAGGGGGCGCGCTGCTCAAACAATACACTGACAGTGAATAAGCAGCAGCAGCTCCGTGTCACTTGTATTTATTAACATTTATCTCCCCTCATGAGGTACGGAAAACATTAATAGAGTTGAAAATATGTGTTTTTA
Organism: Silurus glanis; assembly: GCA_014706435.1. Lineage (NCBI taxonomy): Eukaryota > Metazoa > Chordata > Actinopteri > Siluriformes > Siluridae > Silurus > Silurus glanis. The sequence continues at coordinate 22,069 of JAAIIK010018395.1, read as the reverse complement.
CATGTTGTAGTTATTTTAAAGAATATAAATGACACTGTTTAAAACGTTTAAGTTCTTGTTATTAGCAGTGTAAAAGTTCGTCTTGGTATTGTATGTGCTAGTTACAATTCTCATGCTAGTCATGGAGACCATGCGGTCTCACAAATAGCATAATACGAGTTAATTTCTGAATATAATGTGTTTTTCTTTTGATAAATAATGCAACAGTTATAACTTGTAATTGACTGGGGTTTAAAAGATGTCACAAAGATTCACAAAAGAATTAATGTGTTTGTACTGACATGTATATATAAAAAAAATGAATAATTTGTGCTGACATGTGAAGTGTGAGATACAGCAAAAGTTTATTCTTGTCATGCATCATGTTATATCTGTATATATTATATTATAGTGAATTGTATTATATTATATCTTTATCTGTATACACTGAAGTATATAACTGTATAGAAGTAATCATTATATATATATATATATATATATATATATATATATATATATGATGCTAAAGAAAAAAAAATGTTTTATTAACATTTATCTCCCCTCATCAGGCGGTGAAGGTACTACATTTTACTCCATCTGCGTAACCTTCCTCGTGCTGATCTGCCATCTCCTGCCCAGCTCCTCTTTTCCAGACGTACAAGAGCTTTTCTTCCAGAGCTGAAAGACAAATCAAATCAAATCAAATCAAATTTTATTTGTTACATACACATACATACATACAGAGTACGACATGCAGTGAAATGCTTTTTACGACGGACCGGCATGAGGGAATATAATGGGGAGAAAAATAAAACAAAGAAAAAGAAGGCAGATAAATAAAGTATAAAACTATATAAAATATAAGAATATATAAAGATGTATATGAGAGAAAAAGATGTATATACAAAAATATGCTTATGGCAGTAAGCAGTAAAACAGTAAACAACAGTAAACAATTAAGGTGGTTTTTGATTATCCATAAAGTGTCTGGTTGCGGTTTGGTGTGGTGTTGTGTCCATAAAGTGTCCGTGTGCGGTATGGTGTGGTGTAAAGTGTTCGTGTGCGGTATGGTGTGGTATAAAATATAAAGTGCACTGTGCTGTGCGAGTCCAGAGTTTAAAGTGTCGTAGTACGAAAAGAGAGATATGTGCAGAGAAAAAGTGTGATGATGGAGAGAGTGGGCCAGTTTTTAGATCCTGGGTGTTTCCTGGTTTAAAATCCGAATGGCCTGCGGGAAGAAGCTCCTCCTCATTCTCTCTGTGTTCGCTTTCAGGTAGCGGAAGTGTTTCCCTGAACGCAACAAAGAAAAGAGTCCATTGTTGGAATGGCTGAGGTCCTTCACAATCTTCCTGGCTCTGGTCCTTCACCGCGTGCTGTAGATGTCCTGCAGGTTAGGGAGCTCGGTGTGGATGGTACGTTCAGCTGAACGCACCACCCTCTGGAGGGCTCGCCTGTCCTGCATGGTGCTGTTCCCGAACCAGGAAGTGATGCTACCCGTCAGAACGCTCTCAATGGTGCGGGTGTAGAAAGTCTTTAGCACCTGAGAGGGTAGTTTAAAGTCCCTTAAGCGTCTCAGATAGTACAGAAGCTGCCGGGCCTTCTTCACCAGGGTGCTGGTGTGACAGGACCAAGACAGGTCCTGTGTGATGTGAACACCTAGGTACCGGAAACTGTCCACTTTCTCCACTGGGGTCCCGTTGATGTTTAGCGGTTGGTACGACCGCCCACGCTTCGTGCGATCAACTCCTTAGTCTTGCTGACGTTCAGGAGAAGGTTGTTCTACTGGCACCATCTCTCCAGGTTTTTAACCTCCTGTAGGTAGGCCGTCTCGTCGTTGTTGGAGATCAGGCCCACCACAACAGTGTCGTCAGCAAACTTGATGATGGTGGTGGAGTTGGAAGTGGCCACACAGTCATATGTGTACAGTGAGTACAGCAGGGGGCTCAGAACACAACCCTGGGGAGCTCCAGTGCTGAGGGTGATGGTGGATGAAGTGTGCTTGCCCACCCGTACGGCTTGTGGTCTGTCTGTCAGGAAGTTAGAGATTGGCACAGCGGCAGGCTGAGTCCCAGGACCTCCAACTTAGAGGTGAGTGTGGAGGGAATTATGGTGTTAAATGCTGAACTGTAATCCACAAACAGCATCTTTGTATAATTCCCATTTCTTTGGTCCAGGTGGCTCATCGTGGTGTGGAGGAGATGAGCAATGGCGTCCTCAGTAGAACGGTTCTGACGGTACGTGAACTCTAGTGGGTCCAGTGTGTCTGGTAGTGATGCAGTGATGAAGTCTCTGACCAGTCTCTCAAAGCACTTCATCACTACTGAGGTCAACGCTACAGGGCGGTAGTCGTTAAGGCAGGCGGGCTGGGGTTTCTTCGGGACAGGAACAATGGTGGACTGTTTGAAGCATGAGGGGACAACAGACTGGTTCAGTGAGAGGTTGAATATCTCAGTGAACACCGGTGCTAGCTGGTCAGTGCAGGCTTTCAGAACCTGACCTGTGATGCCATCTGGTCCTGCTGCCTTCCTGGTATTCACTCTTTTGAATGTCCTCCACACGTCATGCTCCGAGATGGTGAACGTGTTTACCTCTCCGGCTCACTCAGCGTGCATGCTGTTTGTGCCGCTAGCGCCGCTAGCATGGTTAGCTGCAGCCTCGAAACGAGTGTAAAAGGTGTTTAGCTCGTCTGCCAGAGAAGCGTCCGCATTCACCATTCTAGAAGATGGTGTTCTATAGTCCATAATTGTTCTTAGTCCCTGCCACAGGCTCCTAGAGCCACCATGTTGGAGCTGTGACTCTAGTTTCCTCCTGTAGTGCCGCTTTGCATCCTTCACTGCTCTGCGAACACTGTAAGACGCAGCCTTGTACTCATTGTAAGATGGAACTGTAACTAATTAAATAAAAGTATAAAATAAACAAAAAAAGAGAAAAAGTAGCCGGAGCAGTCATGATGGGAGCTGACCTCACCGGCGCCATCTTGTGCCAAGACAGGCTGAAGCCATCCTTATGCCGTGATGTCAAGGCTTTGTTGACCCGAAGGAGAAAGGAGAGCAAAGCGTGCTATGACCGCAAAGGCCACACCCTCCCATCTTTACAACGGGGTCAGACAGTAAGAATGCAGACAGCTCGGGATGTCGACAAACTGGCCATTGTACAGGGCCCTGCTTCTCAGCCTAACAGCTATGTGGTAACATCTCAGGGCAGACAATACACGAGAAACCAACATCTCCTTCTCCAGGTTCAGGAGCCTGCACCTGTGGAGTGTGAAGATGATTATATCCTTTCATCACAAGCTTCACCTCCTACAACCCCACAGTCTTCTGCACTGTTGCCATCTCAGAGTGAAGCACCTGCCACTGCTGCCCCCACTGCCCAGCCTTTAGTGACTCGTTCAGGGAGGGTCAGTCACCCCAACAGAGCTGCCCAGACTTCCCTCTCCCTAGACACTTCTTCCAGCTCTTCCGGGGGGACACCGAGGCGTTCCCAGGCCAGCCGGGAGACATAGTCTCTCCAGCGTGTCCTAGGTCTTCCCCGGGGTCTCCTCCCAGTGGGACGCGCCCGGAACACCTTCCCGGGAAGGCGTCCAGGAGGCATCCGGAACAGATGCCCGAGCCACCTCAGCTGACCCCTCTCGATGTGGAGGAGCAGCGGCTCTACTCTGAGCTCCTCCCGAGTGACCGAGCTTCTCACCCTATCTCTAAGGGATCGCCCAGCCACCCTGAGGAGAAAGCTCATTTCAGCCGCCTGTATCCGGGATCTTGTCCTTTCGGTCATGACCCAGAGCTCATGACCATAGGTGAGAGTAGGAACGTAGATTGACCGGTAAATCGAGAGTTTCGCCTTGCGGCTCAGCTCTTTCTTCACCATGACAGACCGGTACATCGACCGCATTACTGCAGAAGCTGCACCGATCCGTCTGTCAATCTCCCGTTCCACCCTTCCCTCACTCGTGAACAAAACCCCAAGATACTTAAACTCCTCCACTTGCGGCAGGAACTCTCCACCAACCTGAAGTGGGCAAGCCACCCTTTTCCGACTGAGGACCATGGCCTCGGATTTGGAGGTGCTGATTCTCATCCCAGCCGCTTCACACTCGGCTGCAAACCGTCCCAGTGCGTGCTGAAGGTCCTGGTCTGATGATGCCAACACGACAACATCATCTGCAAAGAGCAGAGACGAAATCATGTTGTCACCAAACCGGACACCCTCTGGCCCCTGGCTGCGCCTAGAAATTCTGTCCATAAAAATTATGAACAGAACCGGTGACAAAGGGCAGCCCTGCCGGAGTCCAACATGCACCGGGAACAAGTCTGACTTACTGCCGGCAATGCGAACCAAGCTCCTGCTTCGGTCGTACAGGGACCGGACAGCCCTTAATAAAGGGCCCCGGACCCCATACTCCCGGAGCACCCTCCACAGGCCGCTGCGAGGGACACAGTCGAATGCCTTTTCCAAATCCACAAAACACATGTGGACTGGTTGGGCAAACTCCCATGAACCCTCCAGCACCCTGTAGAGGGTATAGAGCTGGGCCAGTGTTCCACGGCCTGGACGAAAACCACACTGTTCCTCCTGAATCCGAGGTTCTACTATCGGCCGTATTCTCCTCTCCAGTACCCTGGCATAGACTTTCCCAGGTAGGCTGAGAAGTGTGATCCCCCTATAGTTGGAAGACACCCTCCGGTCCCCCTTCTTAAAAAGAGGGACCACCACCCCGGTCTGCCATCCCAGAGGCACTGTCCCCGACCGCCACGCGATGCTGCAGAGGCGTGTCAACCAAGACAGCCCCACAACATCCAGAGACTTGAGGTACTCAGGGCGGATCTCATCCACCCCTGGTGCCTTGCCACCGAGGAGTTTCTTGACTACCTCGGTGACTTCAGCTTGGGTGATGGACGAGTCCACCTCTGAGCCCTCAGCCTCTGCTTCCGCAATGGAAGACGTGACGGCGGGATTGAGGAGATCCTCGAAGTATTCCTTCCACCGTCCAACGACATCCCCAGATGAGGTCAACAGCTCCCCACCTCCACTGTAAACAGCATTGGTAGGGCACAGCTTCCCTCTCCTGAGGCGCCGGACGGTTTGCCAGAATCTCTTCGAGGCCAGCCGATAGTCCTTCTCCATGGCCTCACCGAACTCCTCCCAGGCCCGAGTTTTTGCCTCCACAACCACCCGGGCTGCAGTTCGCTTGGCCTGCCGGTACCCGTCAGCTGCCTCAGGAGTCCCACAAGCCAACCAGGCCCGATAGGACTCCTTCTTCAGCTTGACGGCATCCCTTACTTCCGGTTTCCACCACCGGGTTCGGGGATTGCCGCCTCGACAGGCACCGGAGACCTTACGGCCACAGCTCCGAGCGGCCGCTTCGACAATGGAGGTGGAGAACATGGTCCACTCGGACTCAATATCTCCAGCCTCCCTCGGGATCCGGTCGAAGCTCCGCCGGAGGTGGGAGTTGAAGATCTCTCTGACAGGAGACTCGGCCAAACGTTCCCAGCAGACCCTCACAGTACGCTTGGGTCTGCCGAGTCTGTCCAGCTTCCTCCCCCGCCATCGGATCCAACTCACCACCAGGTGGTGATCAGTTGACAGCTCCGCCCTTCTCTTTACCCGAGTGTCCAAGACATACGGCCGCAGGTCAGATGAAACGACCACAAAGTCGATCATCGACCTACGGCCTAGGGTGTCCTGGTGCCACGTGTACTGATGGACACCCTTATGCTTGAACATGGTGTTCGTTATGGACAAACTGTAACTAGCACAAAAGTCCAATAACTTCGGGCTGAGTCCGGCCGGACCCCGTGGGGGAAGGCCCGGCCACCAGGCGCTCGCATACAAGCCCCTACCCCGGGCCTGGCTCCAGGGTGGGGCCCTGGCTGCGCCATACCGGGCGACGTCACGGTCCTTGGTTTGTTTTTTCTCATAAGGGTTTTTTTGAACCGCTCTTAGTCTGACCTGTCGCCTAGGACCTGTTTGCCTTGGGAGACCCTACCAGGGGCATATAGCCCCGGACAACATAGCTCCTAGGGTCATTCGGGTACTCAAACCCCTCCACCACGTTAAGGTGGCAGTTCAAGGAGGGGAAAAAAAAAAAAACTTGTTCTATTACATAAACTGTCTTGGTGTCGTGTCCGTCCTTGACACAATCTACATCCTCCATAGGCATAAAGAAGTCTAACTCAGATGTATTCATGTGTGCAGAGCTACACACGTGTTTTGCCAGTCGAACTTGGCTGTAACAGTTTCCCTCTGACCAACCAATCAGAGGACGGAAAAATGCTGACGCTATTCTGGACCAGATAGCTGGCCCTGTGAGGAGAATATGAAATCTGATTGGTTAAAAAACAGACCCATTGGTAATATTCTCTAGGGTCAAAGAGCCTGCAGAATAGACTTTGCAGGCCCTGGGCAGATTAGAGTGACATGGCAGCACATAGAGGCTGAAATCTGATTGGACAAAAAAATCTAACATCCACATACACGTACTGGAAGCAGTGCAGCCAAGAGAAACGCTACAATTTCATGAAACAAATATTAGAAATTAGGTTGTAAATGCAGGTCAGTGCTTCTGATAGTGTTTAGGCTAGCAGAGAAGGCTTTGCTGGCCCTGAGCACTGCCACTGCAAATAGCAAACACCATACATACACTACTGCAAAATAGGATGTTAATAGGAAAGAAAGTCTAACAGAAATTATTAAACCCATAAATACTTTGTGCTGCAGCTGCTCTGTGATGACTTTTATAACTTTCAATATGAATTATCACTATGATACCTTTTTAAAATCATTCATTCATCTTCTCCCGCTTATCCGTAATTCGGGTTTTTTCTCGTAAGGGTTTTTTGAACCACTCTTAGTCTGACCCGTCGCCTAGGACCTGTTTGCCTTGGGAGACCCTACCAGGGGCATATAGCCCCGGACAACATAGCTCCTAGGGTCATTCGGGTACTCAAACCCCTCCACCACGTTAAGGTGGCAGTTCAAGGAGGGGCTTTTTAAAAATCAATAATGTCAAATATATCTCATCCTATTAACAGCCACACAAGATTGAGCACATTAGATGTACATTAGAAAGTGCTTATCATCAATTTCATATGTAAGTCGAAGGACAGTCATTAACTTAAACAGAAACAAGTGTATTGCAAGCTTATAATTGGTGAGGAACAGTCAAACAGTGCTACTATGTTGAGGTTGTGGAAAACAGTTTCAGGTCACAGATCATATACCATGGCACGACAGAGCACAGCAACGAAACACACTGTTATACTGCATCAGCAAGATATTTCCCAGGCAAAGATTTGAAAGCAGACTGGGGTTTCAAGATGTGCTGTTTCAAACTATGTTGAAGAAGTACAAAGAAACAGGCAATGTTGAGGACTGCAGTCGCAGTGGTCAGCCAAGGAAACTTAATGCAGCTGATAAATGACTCATCATGCTTACTTCCTTTCAACATCAGATGATTTCCAGCAGAAGAACTGGCAAAAAACAGTGGGACCAAGGTACCCACATTTACTATCTGGATAAGTCTAGCCAGAAGTGGTCTTCATGGAAGAATTGTGGCCAAAAAGCTATACGTCTGATGTATACAAGGCTAAGTGACTCAACTATTCACAAAAACATAGGAACTAGTGTGCAGAAAAATGGCAGCAGGTGATCTAGACTGATGAGTCAAAATCTTAAATATTTGGCTGTAGAAATAAACAATAATGAGTGTCTACACATTACAACAAACCATGTTGAAGGTTTCCTTAAGTTTGGGGCTGCATTTCTGCAAATGTGGAGATTACTTGAGGATTGATAGTGTCCTCAATACTGCGAAATACAGGCTGATACTTATTCATCACTGTTCTTTTATTTTTGTTTAATTTTTCCATTTTGTCAATTATTAAAAATAAACTAGTAAACACCTTTATTTTTAAAAGCAGGCTTATTTTATAGCATTTTTTTACAGCACTGTACCTCTGGATGGAGTTCTCTTCAACTGGCCACTTGGTGCAGGTGTGGATGGCATCACATTAACAATCTAAAGATTGTGACTGACCAGAGGTAAACTTCATAACTATAAAGAAATGTAAGACTACATTTGTCATGAACAGTTTATCATTCAAATGCTCATTATTAAACAGCAGATAACGAAAACAATTGAACTATAATGAATGGACATTCAGTGTCACCCAGATAACAGATGGGTTCTTTTATGAATTTGGTTTCTCTCAAGGTTCCGTCCTTGAGAGGAACCAGATTCAACCACTGACACCACTGACTTGCTAATTATGGATAAACATATAGGGATGTTTTATACATTTACATTTATATTCATATTCACTTTACATCTGTAAAGCTGCTCTGGGACAATGTCAACTCTTAAAAGTGCAATACAAATAAAATTTAATTTAATTGTATATCCCTTTCATACGGTGCAATTTGTTGGCAAATGTCGAGAAAAGAGAGTTTACAAATACATGCATGCATTTAAAATTTCAATACACTTTAGTATCACATGAGCGATGTGTGTCGTTTTGAAAAAACAGTATGTATATGAATTGGCTCCATATTCAATATTCTATCTCTTCTTTCATATAACAGTTTTTTTTTTAAACAAAAAATTTATATAGATTAACTAACAATTATTCAAGTAAATATGAATCAATATGGTGATCAACTATCCATAATAGTTCCCTTGAGAATCCAAGCCTGAATAGAGTGTTGTGTGTTTCCATAACTGACAGCTTGTAGTAATGTTGAGTTCATGATTATTTATAGTAATGTCATTCCCACACTTAATGTAGGAAATTAAAAAGAAAAAGGTATTTTTTCCACTGTCATAGCAGGGAAACTTTATAAAAATGTAATACATATAGTATCCAATGTACCAAAGGAGTTAGGTAAACATTACCACTGTCAAAATGCCACTTGTCCAATCAAATTTGTGCAATACTGTTGTATAAGCTGACACAAAACATATGCCACATGTTTTGTTTGTTGACAATGAATTGCGGAAAGAAAAATAAAGCAATTTACCATTACCCAGTGTCAGCGTCAGTGCTTATCAATTTGATGGTGTAAATTTAACAATAACAGACTTTGGCTTATTGGGAAGAAATATAAAACAAACCATAATTGTTTTTAACTTAATTTACTTAACACATCAGTAAGATGAGAAATGAGAAAAGGGGATGTTTTGCAGGGAACTTTTAGCCTACAAGGCTGGTGACAGCAAACAAACAAACACATGTTAAGGAAATCTCTTAACTAAAATAAAAAATGTTGAAAATATTAACATATATACATTTCTGCCTTGAGGGTAAGTGCCAGCGGCCATCATAGAAATAAATATTTGTTTTAATCCAGCATATTATAGGTAGGGCTACGGGGGCTCACCCTCAAAGCAGTACTAATCTATTTATATTTTCCGCATTTTCTAATTTAGTCTCCTATTCCTTGGCTCCTATTCTTCCCTAGATGGCATGCGTTTTGTTTAATTTGAAAACCTTGTTGAGTTTAACTGGTTTTATTTTTGAATTGCATGTTAAATGAACATTAATTTCCGCATCTAAAATAATATGCTAGGCGCAAGTGTTGGCTAGGTTGATTCAACATGGGATTTGAGATATTAAAGAGCTCACAATTGCATTGAAATTGGGGGAATTTAGAGGCTGATTCAACACATTGAACTGGGTGATATTTTGAGGAAATTTTCATGTATATGTTTAGCTAATGATTTGATAAACTAATGTAAGTCATACCAGCAAACAAGACTAAAGGTAAAACATGCTTTAAAAGAAATCTCCAGATTTTTTCTTTTAAACCTTTTTGAACAGCATTTTCACATGAAAACGTGACAGAATAGCATTTTATGAGTTTATTTCTTTATTTGTGCAAACTGGATAATAAAACTGTGCTTTGGAATGTATTTCTCCAATGATCTATTTGCAGTCTAGAGTTTGTTTTATTCTTTCTCGGAACGATCAAGTAATTTGTTAGTTATTTGTATTGGAATTTTACGCAGGATTCGCGGATTTCTTTCTTTTTTTTCTTTTTTTTTTTTTTTTTTTTTTTTTTACAAAAAAATAAAATAAAATTAATAAATTAATAAAGTAGCCTTCTGCACGATTTCAATATAATTATAAATATTGTTTGTTATTTCTCTCCAGTCCAGCAAAAGGCGCTCTTCACTTTTTACTGTTGCTCGCACACGGTTGCACGTGACGTCACTTTGGCGCCGAATTTTTCGCCTTTGAGCGCGCGTATTCATCCGCTTCCGTGAGTGACAACATCCTGGACAATTGCTGGAGGTTTAATATTCTGAAAGGATTTTACATTGTATTAAACATGCAGCGAAGTATAGCGTAAGTATGGTGTTCTTTATTATTATTATTATTATTATTATTTACTGTAAATGTATATTTCATTTGGACCCTCGATGTAACACCATTACTAGCAGTCAGCATTAAGCAATTGTCAGCAGCTACGTTTCTTCTGTCCTCTTTCTCTTATAACATCACCATCCAGTTAACTAGTTATAGAAAACTAGTAAAGTGGACAAGCAAGTCCTTGTTAAACGATCAAAAGCAAATTAATTGTTGAATACATTTGTTAAAAATCTTTGTTTAATGTTTGTTTATTATTCGAAGTCGTTGCTCCCCCTCATTATCTGATTGTGATATTGCCAGAGATGCGCTAATTACTCCTCACTTATTTTAAATCAGGCAGTGTGAAGTAACAAACTACATGTAGTTTGATTGTTATATTGTTCACTCTAAAACAAAAGGGCTTTCTAAAATAGAGTAATTTGTCTACACCAATTTATATAAATGTATATTCAGAGCATTGTTTAAGGAGTTAAATCATCTTGATTTGGCAATGAACAACTCGCAACAATATAAAATTTATTTATATATATATATATATATATATATATATATATATATATATATATATAAACAAAAAAGAAACATACACATAAAGGTGTACCATGTACATGCACCATGTCTTAGTTTCAGTGATTTAAAGGAAACAGCTAATTTATATAAGAACCCAGTGATTAGGGTTGCACAAGCCAGTGGGGGAGGATTGTGTAAGGAACGGCATCCAGCGTAAAACATGTGCCAAATCAAAAATGCGGATCAGGAATCAGATTTTTATACCGGATCGCTCGAGGCCTGGGTTACCAACGGTGGCTGAAGGAGGAGAAGGAGAGGAGGAAGATGTCTACAGAGACAGCAGAAGGACAGAGACTTGAAGTTAAAGTTGGTACTTTTAATGTTGTTACTATGACTGGTAAAGGGAGAGAGGTAGCTGATATGATGGAGAGGAGAAAGGTAGATATGTTGTGTGTTCAGGAGACCAAGTGGAAATCGAGTGAGTCCAGGAACATTGGAGGTGGGTTTAAACTGTTCTATCATGGTGTGGATGGAAAGAGAAATGGTGTAGGGGTGATTCTGAAGGAAGAGTACAGTAAGAGTGTAGTGGAGGTGAGGAGAGTTTCTGATAGGGTGATGAACGTGAAGCTGAAAGTTGAAGGTGTGATGATATATGTAATCAGTGCCTATGCACCAAAAGTGGGTTGTAAGATGGAGGAGAAGGAAAAATTCTGGAGTGAGTTAGATGGAGTGGTAGATGGTCTACTGAGGAAAGAAAGATTGCTGATTGGGGCAGAATTCAATGGCTTTGTTGGTGAAGGGAACAGAGGTGATGAGGAGGTGATGGGTAGTTATGACCTTAACGAGAGGAATGTGAAAGGGCAGATGGTGGTAGATTTTGCTAAAAGGATGAAAATGGCAGTGGTGAACACTTATTTTAAGAAGAAGGAGGATCATAGGGTGATGTATAAGAGTGGAGGAAGATGCACACAGGTGGACTATGTTCTATGTAGGAAATGCAACCTGAAGGAGATTGGAGACTGTAAGGTGTTGGCAGGGGACAGTGTAGCTAGACAGCATCGGATGGTGGTCTGTAGGATGGTTTTGGAGGCGAAGAAGAAGAGGAGGAGAGTGAGGACTGAAAGAAGAATAAGATGGTGGAAACTGAAGGAGGAAGAGTGTAGTGTGAGGTTCAGGGAAGAGGTCAGACAGAGGCTCAGTGGTGTTAAGGAGGTGTTGGATGATTGGGCAACTACTGCTGGAGTGATGAGGGAGGCAGCTAGAAAAGTACTTGGTGTAACATCTGGAAATAGAAAGCAAGACAAGGAGACGTGGTGGTGGAATGAGGAAGTGCAGGAGAGCATAAGGGGAAAGAGGTTGGCAAAACAGAAGTGGGATAGACAGAGTGATGAGAAAAGTAGGCAGGAGTACAAGGAGATGCGGCAGCAGGTTAAGAGGGATGTGGCGAAAGCCAAGGAAAAGGCATATGAGGAGCTGTATGAGAGGTTGGACACTAAGGAAGGAGAAAAGGATTTGTACCGATTGGCCAGGCAGAGGGACCGAGCTGGGAAGGATGTACTGCAAGTTAGAGCAGTAAAGGATGGAGAGGGAAATGTGTTGACTAGTGAGGAGAGTGTGTTGAGAAGGTGGAGGGAGTATTTTGAGCAGCTGATGAATGAGGAAAATCAGAGAGAGAGAAGGTTGGATGATGTGGAGTTGGTGAAGCAGGAAGTGGATAGGATTAGTAAGGAGGAAGTGAGAGCAGCGATTAAGAGGATGAAGAGTGGCAAGTCGGTTGGACCAGATGACATACCGGTAGAAGCGTGGAGATGTTTAGGAGAGATGGCAGTGGAGTTTTTGACCAGATTGTTTAACAGGATTTTGGAAGGTGAGAAGATGCCTGAGGAATGGAGAAGAAGTGTGCTGGTACCGATCTTTAAGCATAAAGGAGATGTGCAGTCTTGCAGTAACTACAGGGGAATTAAGTTGATCAGTCACACCATGAAGTTATGGGAAAGAGTAGTGGAAGCCAGGCTGAGAGAAGAGGTGACCATCTGTGAGCAACAGTATGGTTTCATGCCGAGGAAGAGCACCACAGATGCCTTATTTGCTTTACGAATGTTGATGGAGAAGTATAGAGAAGGACAGAAGGAATTGCATTGTGTATTTGTGGATTTAGAGAAGGCGTACGACAGGGTGCCAAGAGAGGAGTTGTGGTATTGTATGAGGAAGTCAGGTGTGTCAGAGAAGTATGTGAGGGTGGTGCAGGACATGTATGAGGACAGTGTGACGGCAGTGAAGTGTGCAGTAGGAACGACAGACTGGTTCAGGGTGAAGGTTGGACTGCATCAAGGATCGGCCCTGAGCCCTTTCCTGTTTGCAGTGGTGATGGACAGGTTGACGGACGAGGTCAGACAGGAGTCTCCCTGGACTATGATGTTTGCGGATGATATTGTGATTTGTTGTGAGAGTAGGGAGCAGGTTGAGAAGAGCCTGGAGAGGTGGAGATATGCGCTGGAGAGAAGGGGAATGAAACTCAGTAGGAGTAAGACAGAATACATGTGTGTGAATGAGAGGGAGGGCAGTGGAGTTGTGCGGTTGCAGGGAGAAGCGCTGGAGAAGGTGGAGGAATTCAGGTACCTGGGGTCAACAGTGCAAAGTAATGGTGAGTGTGTTAGAGAAGTGAAGAAAAGAGTGCAGGCAGGGTGGAGTGGGTGGAGAAGAGTGACAGGAGTGATTTGTGATAGTAGGGTATCTGCAAAAATGAAAGGGAAAGTTTATAGGTCTGTGGTGAGACCTGCGATGTTGTATGGATTAGAGACAGTGGCATTGAGTAAAAGACAGGAGGTGGAGCTGGAGGTAGCAGAGCTGAAGATGTTGAGGTTTTCGTTGGGAGTGACGAGGATGGATAAGATTAGAAATGAGTTTATTAGAGGGACAGCGCATGTAGGATGTTTTGGTGACAAGGTGAGGGAGGCGAGATTGAGATGGTTTGGACATGTGCAGAGGAGGGACATGAATTATATTGGTAGAAGAATGCTGAGGATGGAGCCACCAGGTAGGAGGAAAAGAGGAAGGCCAAGGAGGAGGTTTATGGATGTGGTGAGGGAAGACATGCAGGTAATTGGTGTAAAAGAGGCAGATGTAGAGGACAGGGTGGTATGGAGACAGATGATCCGCTGTGGCGACCCCTAATGGGAGCAGCCGAAAGAAGAAGAAGATTATTATTATTATTATTATTATTATTATTATTATTATTATTATTTTACTCATCTTTGTTATTATGTACTGGTTAAAAAACTAAACCGGAAACCGACTTGGACGTTATTAATACAGACACGCGATTGCAGTTACCCATGGCAACACTTGGTCTCCTTGGAAACGGTACACAATTCTTTAGACGGCGGAAAAGCTTCCGAGACTTTTACTCTTATTACATAACGAGGATAATACTAACATGGAAGAGTTTTCGTCTCTCCAAAATCTCCAGGCGCTCTCCGACTTGCTCTCAGTACCCGCTGATGAAGAAAGCGACTCAGAAGATTACAAGGTAAACTAGCTTTCCGTTCTAATATTTTGCTAGCTGTTCTGCTCATGTACTAAAAATGAGTAGTGTTATTTATTGATGGAGTAGCGAGTATATAAAAACACTTCTAGCTGATACATGTTCAAGAAGAATTCACAGTTAAAATAACGCGATCCACTTTAAAAGGAGCACAGACGAATGAAAAAAGTTGGTAAATCAGCAGTCTCTCGGATGTCCTGCTATGTCCTGATATGATTTGATAGCTCACTTATGTGTCGGAATAAGTCATTTTAATAAACGTTGTCCTTATTTCGACTTTTCTTTATGCCAGTGTAATAACTAGTTGTCAATATACTATTTATTTATATTATATTATTGTCTAATCAGCATCTTGATCTGCCACACCTGTGAGGTGGATGGATTATCTCGGCAAAGGAGAAATGCTCACTAACAGATTTAGACAGATTTGTGAACAATATTTGAGAGAAATAGGCCTTTTGTGTACATAGAAAACGTCTTAGATCTTTGAGTTCTAAGAAAAACATGAAAAATAGGGGCAAAAACAAAAGGGTTGTGCTTATAATTTTGTTCAGTGTACATAAATTGGTAAAAAGCAGTTGCATTTTGTTCATGGCGTATACTTATTTACATTTGATTACTAATTTCTGATTGACCTAACACAGGCCAGACCGGGAAAGCTAAAGGGCCAGATGCAGCTCGGAGGACATAAAATGCCCTGCTCTGTTTTAGGAACTACATTTTTACATAGTAGCACCTTGTCAATTAATACAAATAATTTTCACTATTGGCTTATAGTTTAATGGCCTGTTTCAATTTTTATTCCATATAAAGTAAGACAGTAAAAGGTCTGAATTTGGATCCAAGTGTTAAATTGGCATTTGGTAGCTGTTAGCTGCTTTGAGACAATGTCTGTTGTGAAACGTGCTATAGAAAAAAAACCTTGTCTGTTCATGGAAACTCACACTATGACCCAAAAGGCATTGATGCAAGTGATGGAGGATCTTTAGGCTGAAAATAAGTATTCGAGAGACAAAATAAACAATTTGGTACATTCTTAAAAAGAAGGAATGCACCGGTGAGCCCAGCAACACCAAAAAGGCTTTGAAGACCACTAAGCTAAAGTGTATGATCAAAAGATTCTTCCATTGATGATAAAAAAAAAACTCCTTCACAAATTCAAGCCAAGTCCAGAACACCTTTGAGGATGTTGTGTATCATTATCATTGTGTATAACCCTGGCCAGTCAAGAAAGGGATCCAGCATTTGTTTTCTAAAATCATACGATGTCCTTTATTGAGCCAAGGTACTCCTCTATCTCACCTCTCACACTGGCAACTACACACAAGCTGTACTGCATTAGCTAAATATTCAGACCATCTCTGTGGTGATGCTGGGCTTAACTTTTGTTCCCATGCTTTTATATCAGAGAGTTTTGTGCCACTCTCACCATTGCTCATTAGGAAAAACTTTAAAGGGACAAATTTATTATGTTAAAATATATATTCATAATTTTTTCATTTCAGTAAAGATGCTTCAGTTCGAGGTCCATTGTTAAAGGTGCTACACAAATAAAATGTAAAAAAATTAATTACATTATTTTAATTTGACTGCTGTCTGTCTCCTCGATCATCAGATCACATATGCAAGCTGACTGTGTACATTTACATTTACATTTACATTTGCGGCATTTAGCAGACGCCCTTATCCAGAGCGACGTCCAAAAGTGTTTTGAGTCTCTAGTAATGAATAAATCTACACTGGTATGCTAGATTACAAACTTAATATAAATATAACCCTTGAATTCTACAAACTTGGAAAGTGCTAATTTAAGTATTTCAGGAAGAGGTAGGTCTTCAGTCGTCGCTTGAAGAGAGTCAGGGACTCTGCTGTACGGACATCTAGGGGAAGTTCATTCCACCACCTCGGGTGCCAGAACAGAGAAGAGCCTTGAAGTGTACTTACCTCTCATTCTGAGAGAAGGTGGTACCAGTCGAGCAGTGCTGGAGGATCTCAGACAGCGTGGTGCAGTGCGAGATGTGATGAGGTCACTGAGGTAAGATGGTGCTGATCTATTTTTGGCTTTGTAGGCAAGTATCAGTGTTTTGAATCTGATACGTGCAGCTACTGGAAGCCAGTGAAGGGAGCACAGCAGTGGGGTGGTGTGGGAGAACTTGGGCTGATTGAACACAAGTCGTGCAGCTGCGTTTTGGATCATTTGCAGTGGACGAATAGCGTTCAGGGGAAGACCTGCCAGCAGAGAGTTGCAGTAGTCAAGTCTTGAAATGACAAGAGACTGAACAAGCACCTGGGCAGCCTGTATGGAGAGAAATGGTCGAATCCTTCGGATTATAGAGAAGAAATCGACAAGAACGAGCAACATTGTACAGTGTACTGTGTCATATACTCAGTTTTAAAACACAGATCCAACACAGCCATCCCGAGGTCTGGAGAATGGTGTCTCCACAAAGCAGTGGTTTGATTGAATTTGGCAGAGGTACAGGACAACAACACTTTGTCGTCTATGGTTTACCATAGAGCAGGAATAGAGGTCATTTGGCCAAGATGCCCTAGCTCACGAGTGACTAGACCATCTACATTTTGCTTACCCTCCCTCCCTAAGAGACAGCACAGACTAATACAAATAACTAACCGATAGGTCGGCGATGCTGTGGTTCAGACTCCTGTTAACCCTTGCAACTGTCTTGTCTATTACCAGCCCAGAGAGACTTGTTGTCCCAGATGAAGATGAGCTTAATTTACATTTAGATTTACAAACACCAAGCTGATAGTGGGGTATGTGTGTTTTGTGCAGTAGTTTTATCAACATAATATACACTATATTTCCAAAAGTATTGGGTCACCTGGTCATAAGTATGGTATGTGATTTTTGAACATTGCATTCCACATTTAGTCCCAATTTGCTCTTATAATTCCCTTCACACTTCTGGGAAGCTTTTCCACTAGATTTTGGAGTGCGCTTATGGATATTTGTGTTCATCAGAGACAAGGGTATTACAAAAGGCAGGTACTGATGTAGGTGAGGAGGCCTGGGGTGCTGTCAGCATTCCAATTCATCCCAAAGGTGTTCAGTAGGGATGAGATCAGAGCTCAATTGCAGGCCACTCAAGATCTTCCTCTCCAAAGCATGTAAACCAGATCTTCAAGGAGCTCACGTTGTGCACAGGTGCATTGCCATGCTGGAACAGGTTTGGGTTTCCAAGTACAAGTAAATGCTAAATTTTATTATAGTGCATCTAAAGACGTCCTATACAATTGAATGCCTCCAGATTTGTTGTAACAGTTTGGGGAAAAAAACACATATAGCAGGAAAGGTTAGGTGACACAATACTTAAGAAATATAGTGTAGGTGTGGCATGGAAATGAAATCTATCATAAAAGTAAAAAATAAGTCAGAAAATAAAAATCTTTACAAAATACTAGGTTTTGTAAAACAAGACTATTATGAGACCATCTTCAAGATGGTCTTATAATATCTCCAAACAAGACCATCTCCAAGACCATCACCGCATGCTACAACCACAAGATAGATACAAGATAGATAGATACAAGATAGATACAACTTTATTGTCATTGCATTGTACAGGTACACAGCAACGAAATGCAGTTTGGCATCTACCAGAAGTGCAAAATGTAGCAATCGTGCAAAAGTGCAGATAAATATGTAGCATATTTACAGCAAGTGATATATATAAGCATATGTACAGTGAATAAATATAAAGGCTATAACAGTGCAGAGATGTGTGGACATCATTAAGAAGTACAGAAATGGTTCTGTACATCCAAGATGTGGATGACCGCAAAGGTGTGTGCACTACTAAAGTCTAGAGACTCTGCCTTCAGAGCAGGGGACAAGACGGCCTTAGAAACAGCAAGGGCCAAACTGTCCCGTGCCATCAGAGAGGCACACCCCAAGAGAACCCATGCCAAGAGAACCCACGGCCACTTCCACGACAGCGGAGACACCTCAGCATGTGGCAGGGGATCCAGGAGGTCACAAACTACGAGACAACTTCACCTGCTTGTGACCGTGACGCCTGCCTCCCAGTTGCGTCATGAGGCACATCAAGACCCAGCTACCACCCTCACTCGACCCCATGCAATTCTTGTATCTGCCAAACCGTTCAATGGATGATGCCATTCCCACGGCCCTCCATCTGGCCCTCACCCACCTGGACAATAAGGACATATACGTACAAATGCTGTTCATAGACTTCAGTTCAGCATTGAAAACAATCATCCCCCAGCACCTGTTTGAGAAGCTGAGCCTACTGGGCCTGAACACCTCCCTCTGCAACTGGATCCTGGACTTTCTGACTGGGAGACCTCAGTCAGCCGGATCAGGAACAGCATCTTTTCAGCCCACTGCTGTTCACTCTGCTGACTCGTGACTGTGTAGCAATGCACAGCTCGAACCACATCATCAAGTTCGCAGATGACATGGCCGTGGTGGGTCTCATCAGCAAAAATGGCAAGTCAGCATACAGAGAGGAGGTGCAACAATCAACAGCCTGGTGTAGAGCAAACAACCTGTCTCTGAACATTGACAAAACTAAAGAGATAGTTGTTGACTTTCTGAGAGCACAGAGCGGCCAGTCTTCACTGATCATTGATGGATACTCTGTGGAGATCGTCAAGAGCACCAAATTCCTTAGTGTTAATCTGGCGGAGAACCTCCCCTGGTCACTCAACACCAGCTCCATCACCAAGAAAGCCCAGCAGCGCCTCTACTTTCTGAGAAGGCTGAGGCTCCATCCCCCCATCTTGACCATGTTATACAGAGGGACTATCGAAAGCATCCTGAGCAGCTACCTCACTGCCTGGTTTGGGAACTACACTGGTTTGGATCGCAAGACCCTACAGATGATCAGCCGAGAAGATCATCGGAGTCGCTCTCCACTCTTTCACGGATATTTACACCTCACACACTTTTCACTCACAGTTTTTTCCCACAAGCCATCAGGCTCCTCAACACACACACACACACTCAACTGTGTGTTACTGAGCTGCTACAAATCTGAACTCAAACACACACTCACTCTTTTCAATTCACACACATCCATGTCTTCAGCACCAACCACATTATTTCATATATTTAAAATCATTACTACATAACTGTTTAATGCTGTTTTTGCATCTATTTGACTGCAGCTGCCACCTTTTGTGTTTACATTTTTGTGTTTATTTACAAGTACAGTCCTGTATACAGTTGTCTTTTGCACATTGTACCTAATAGCATAGGTTTACTGACAGTGCTGTTTTGTGTATTTCTCCTACACTGTCTTGTGTTGTCTGTTTGCACCAGGTTGCACGCGATGCACTTTATGTGGCTAGGACAGGTCTGTCCTTTGCTCTGTGTTCTTGTATCCCTATGTTGTTTTATGTAGCACCAAGGTTCTAGAGGAACGTGGTCCCATTTCACTGTGTACTGCGTCAGCTATTTATGGTTGAGATTACACTTATGCTTCTTGACTTCATAAATTTCTCTTGACTGCACATACCCTTGCACCACCAAGTATCTAAATTGAAATAATAAATGCATTTTTTAAAATTTCTTATTTATTTATTTTTTTGCTAATTGCTAAGTCATTTTTCTTTATTTATGTAGAATGCAAATCCAAAGGCAGAAATGGGTCCTGGGCACATTGGTGCTCATTCATCTGCTTCTAGGCAAGACAAGAATTCAGGTGAGCTCAATTATCCATCACTAGCATAGACACTAGATAGAAGTTGACATTGAGATCAGTTGAATTCTGATTTAATGTAACTTATGACTGGTAAATGCTTGTGAATACTGTTCATAGAACACAAGTAAGGGTTATTTAAGTAATTTTGTCTGTCTGTCTCTTTCCCATACACATGCACATATTAAAATTGAAAGTCAGTAGTACCTATGTGAAAAACACCAAAGACATCTGGGATGTGGAGGAGGTGACTGAAGGAACACATTTTAATGACCTTGCAGATCTACGTCCAGAGCCTGAGTGAGTATGTAGTGTGTAGATAAGTAAAACAGCTATCCATTTACATTTACATTTATGGAATTTAGCAGACACCCTTATCCAGACCTTATCCAGCAATGCACAAAAGTGCATCATTGAGTATCAATGAATAAACACTGGTTCGCTAGATTACAAACTTAAGCATGCTTATTTTATTAATAAACAAAGAAAAAACAAACAGCAAAAAAAAAAGTGGCCAGTGACTCAGCTGTTCAAACATCTAGGGGAAGTTCATTTCACCTTGGTGCCAGAACAGATAAAAGTCTTGATGTATTCCTACCTCTTCTTTTAAAATAATGGTGGTTAAGTTCATTTACATTCCAAAGAGCGACTTTGCAATTAATTGCAGTTTATCTGGTCACTGTTCATAACATTCTAGAGTATATGCAAATTGTCATCATAAAAACTGAGACAGCAGACTTTGTGAAAAAAAGACCAGTAGCTCTCACAGGATACAATCCTGTATTATTATTTAAATGAATAACAAGAACAATATCTGTGTTTATGAAAGATTAATTATGAGCTTTTGTGTGTGTAGGTATGAGATTATCCTGAAGCAAAGTGTGGCTGCAGAGGACTTGTTTCTGGGCATGAGCCGAAAGGATCCATCTTCCATGTGCTGTGAAAGCATGCTGGTATGCTCTATTTATTCCAACCCAATTACATTAATGGCATCCTACCAACGTAAGCCCTGTTGTTAGCTGAAGATATTATCTATGTTTGCTAGTAAGCGAGCTAATGCTATGTTGACCACTATATGTACACTCACCGGCCACTTTATTAGGTACACCTTACTAGTACCGGGTTGGACCCCCTTTTGCCTTCAGAACTGCCTTAATCCTTTGTGGCATAGATTCAACAAGGTACTGGAAACATTCCTCAGAGATTTTGGTCCATATTGACATGATAGCATCACGCAGTTGCTGCAGATTTGTCGGCTGCACATCCATGATGCGAATCTCCCGTTCCACCACATCCCAAAGGTGCTCTATTGGATTGAGATCTGGTGACTGTGGAGGCCATTTGAGTACAGTGAACTCATTGTCATGTTCAAGAAACCAGTCTGAGATGATTCGCGCTTTATGACATGGCGCGTTATCCTGCTGGAAGTAGCCATCAGAAGATGGGTACACTGTGGTCATAAAGGGATGGACATGGTCAGCAACAATACTCAGGTAGGCTGTGGCGTTGACACGATGCTCAATTGGTACTAATGGGCCCAAAGTGTGCCAAGAAAATATCCCCCACACCATTACACCACCACCACCACCAGCCTGAACCGTTAATACAAGGCAGGATGGATCCATGCTTTCATGTTGTTGACGCCAAATTCTGACCCTACCATCCGAATGTCGCAGCAGAAATCGAGACTCATCAGACCAGGCAACGTTTTTCCAATCTTCTATTGTCCAATTTTGGTGATCCTGTGCGAATTGTAGGCTCAGTTTCCTGTTCTTAGCTGTCAGGAGTGGCACCCGGTGTGGTTTTCTGCTGCTGTAGCCCATCCTCCTCAAGGTTCGACGTGTTGTGCGTTCAGAGATGCTCTTCTTCATACCTCGGTTGTAACGAGTGGTTATTTGAGTTACTGTTGCCTTTCTATCAGCTCAAACCAGTCTGGCCATTCTCCTCTGACCTCTGGCATCAACAAGGCATTTGCGCCCACA
>JAAIIK010018394.1:0-13047 GCA_014706435.1 Silurus glanis | reverse complement strand
AAAGTTTGAGATATCCAATAAATTTCGTTCCACTTCATGATTGTGTCCCACTTGTTGTTGATTCTTCACAAAAAATGACAGTTTTATATCTTTATGTTTGAAGCCTGAAATGTGGCAAAAGGTCGCAAAGTTCAAGGGGGCCGAATACTTTCGCAAGGCACTGTACATACATACATACATACATACATACATATACACACACACATACATACATATACACATACATACATACATGCATTCTGTACATTATTCACACATACAAACATACACACACAAATACTGTCCATACATACATACATACTGTACATACATTCATGAATTCTGTACATACACATTTCTTAGGTGAATTCTATAAGCACACCTACAATAAAAACACACTAATGAATGTCTCTGTTCGTCTCATGTCAGCGCTGTTGCGGGGTTTTGTACGAGTTTCTCACAATGACTAAGCACTACACACTCGTTATAAAGCTCTTATAAACAGTCCCCGAGCTCATGCACATGCGCCGTCAGCTTCAGTACAAGCTTTAATTAAAGAACATGGACTCCTCTTACTGCAGCACCCACAGGGCCTTTAAACATATGTGCACAACAGACAAGAGACCGAGAGAGAGAGAGAGAGAGAGAGAGAGAGAGAGAGAGAGAGGAAGGGAATGAGAGTAAAAGGGAGAGACCGAGAGAGGGAGAGAGACAATGAAAAACAGGAGAGAAACTGGCAGAGACAAAGAGACAGAGAAAAAAGGAATGAGAGTTAAAGAGAGAGAGAGAGAGAGAGAGAGAGAGAGAGAGAGAGAGAGAGAGAGAAGAAGGGAATGATAGTTAAAGGGAGTATTTTCTAATGATTTATAATCCTCAGCTCATTTATTTTGTTGTATTTCAAATTGTGCATAATTATTACAACCTTTATACTTGTGTGGCTCTGCCCTGCATTCGCACCCTGCAGTTGTGTCTCTGTTCTCTTACTTTATCTCCTTTTAGTTTGTTCATTTATTCATTATTTACATTCCGGATTTTTGATTGTTTTTATATAATAATTATTTATATTGTAATTATATTTTTGTCTTCATTGTTATTGCATTTCACTGATGCTTTGACATTATTGTGCAGTGCATTCAGAAAATATTTAGACCCCCTTCACTTTTCCTCAGTGTTGTTATGTTGCAGTCTGACTGGCACAAGGCACAAACTGGCACAAGGCACAGATCAGAGGAGGGCTACACAAAACAGAAGCCTCTCCTCAGTGCTAAATTCAGGAAAGCCCACTTGGAGTTTGGCGCCTGAAGGACTCTCAGGCTGAGTGGAACAAGATTTTTTTGGTCTGATAAAAACCAAGATTGAACTGTTTGCACTTAATTCTAAATGTTATGTCTGGAGGAAACCAGGCACTGCTCATCACCTGCCCAGAACCAAAACCAAACGTGAAGCATGATGGTGGCAACAACATGCTGTGGGGGTGTTTTTCTGTCCTGTTCCACAGAGCTCAGGACCTCAGTCTGGGCCGAAGGTTCATCTTCCTACACGACATCACCCCTAAGCACACAGCCAAGACAACACCGGAGTGGTTCAGGGACAACTCTGTGAAGAGTGGCCCAGCAAGAGCCCTGAATCCTATTGAACATCTTCAGAGAGACCTGAAAGTGGAAGATGGTCCCTATTGTTGTAGAAACGACTCTGAGTCACAGGTTTTGCATTCAGACCCCAAATGCATGTCCATACATCCCATTTCTCCAGCCATACATTGTTCACCCAACATCTGTGTCTCATTTGGGGCCCCACTTATACATACAGTGGTGGTGCCCAAATATCTAGGTACAGACACACACACACACACACACACACACACACACACACACACACACACACACACAATAAACTATACTATTTAATGCATAGATACCACACACGTCACATTCCTGTACACACACATACCCCAAAAAACTTGAGGCTGTAATTGTAGCTGTAAAAGGTGCTTTTTAGCAACAAAATAGAAAAATGGCTTTTTGACTGCACTCTACTGTATATGCTTTGACATTGGAAAAGAAAAAGACAGACAGAGTAGAGAGATGGATATGAGTGTACAGGGTGGGATAATGTTTGACATCCAGTTTCCTTCTATTTATCTTCTTTTATTTACACATCTGGGACGTAAACATGTTAACTTATTGCGCAGGCCGTGCTCTAAAGCTCTGTTTGTGCAGTACGTATATATATATATATATATATATATATATATATATTTGCCTTAGTATTAGCTTCCATTATATACTTAAAAATACACACGCGAGACGATGAAGTCTTCAGGAACAAGCACACAGCGATCTCTGGGAGGTGTGTGTGTGTGTGTGTGTGTGTGTGTGTGTGTGTGTGTGTGTGAGACATTGTGCAACCCACACAGACACGCTTCACAGAAACACGAACCCCATCAGTGGGAGAATATCATGAATGATTCAAACACAATCCTCATCTCTCTCTCTCTCTCTCTCTCTCTCTCTCTCTCTTTTTCTGTCTCTCTCTCACTCATTCACATACACCCATAATGATGATCAAAAGCCACTTTGTCCTTTGTCCATGGTTTCCTTTGAATGAATGCGTGTTTATCAGAAAACTCGCATGCTTTCCCGTATCTCATTTTCCACAGAAACATGGGCCGTACATGCTCAAGCCTGTTATTGTTACTGTTATTTAAGTCTATAGTTTGATGTTTTAAAGGTTTTAAACAGTGTCCAGATTCCTGCAATTGATCTAAATCTTGCTGATACGATTAGAAAAGAAAAGGTCTCTGAACTGCCACCCTTTAGTGTTTGTCCGTCCTCCTCCTTTGTGCCTCGCCTTCATGCAGCACAGCCTCTCCTCGATCAGTTCCAGATACCCAGGCAACAGAGTAATATGTAAAATAACACTGGTCTGTACGTAGCCCTTCAACTATCCGGTACTTGTTACCTTGCCCAACTTTAGTGAAGAACATGGGTCCACTATGGCTAGTTCCATCTAACGGCATTCAAATCTTCATCAGATCAGACCTACATAGTGTGTTCAGTCTTATACCCATTACAGAGCTTTCATCTTGACTTTACATGTATGGCATTTGGCAGATGCCCTTTTCCAGGGCAACTTGGAATCGTTGAGAGAAGGTGGTACTGATCAGAAGGTCGGAAGTTCAAGCCCTGGCTTTACCAAGCTGCCATTCTTTGGGCCCTTGAGCAAGGTCCCATAATCCTCAGTGCTCCAGGGGTGCTGTATCATGACTCCAACTTCTTAACATCACTTGGATATGCAAAGAAAGAATTTCACTCTACTGTAAAAGCACCTTTTTGTGCTCTGAAGATCGTTATATATATATATTCTATCGTACTGGTTCATTAGGACACAGAGTATGAAAAAGAAATATCTAGAAAACAAATATTATTTTCTCTTTATTAAGAAACTTTTAATTATTATTCTTTATTTCCTCTATTAATTAGTATGATTATTAAGTGGTAATTTCATTCTGGAAAAGGTCCATCTTCTGATCCTAGGTGCCAGAACAGAGTAGGAGCATGTCTTCCTTGTACCCTGAAAGATGGTGGGACAAGTCGAGCAGTGCTAGAACAGCAGAGCGAGTGTGGTGCAGTGTGGGGGAAAGACAAGTGCTGTGAGGTAGAAGAGTGCTGGTCCATCTTTTGCTTTGTATGCAAGTATCATTGTTTTCAATCGAACAGTGGACGGTACAGGAAGCCAGTGGAGGGAACGTATTAGTTGGGTGGGGTTAGGTGGCGACACCAAGCACCAAAGCAGGAGTGGAAAGGAACCAATTACATTTACATGCGTTACTGTAATTGAGTAGGTTTTTTTTGTGTACTTCTACTTTTTAAAGTAATTTTGTAAAATCTGTAATTTTCACTTTTACTTAAGGATGTTTTGTTCGATGTATTGCACTTAACTACATTTGAAATCATATCTGTTAAAGAGTAAAAATAAATAAATAGATACAAATAATGCAAGGGGAAAAAAGGTGCCCCCCCGTAAATTAATTGATTGATGGGTGGAGAACAAACTAAATTCGCTAAACTCACAAAAAAGTAAGATGGAGACCCAAGTCTAACCCCAGTTTGAGATTTTTATTCACCTGTCCTTTTTGAACTACACAAGAATCCCCCACCCCACACTGTCCAAATAAAAGTAACATTTTAAATAAGCCACTTTTGACTTTTACTTGAGTAGATTTTTAGACCGTACTTAAGTAAAACGACTTGTACTTAAGTAAAATTTCATTGAACTAACAGTACTTTTACTTGAGTCGAAAAACTGTACTACTCTTTCCACCGCTGCACACAAGCACTACATATACACGTTAATGTCCTATGGTTTGGAGAAAGGTCTTTGTCAAAAGGTTTGGGGAGTTGCCTGACCATTGAGTCTCTATAGCTGGTATCTTGATCTTCTCATCTGCAGAGCAAGAACATGTAAATCATCTACACCAAGATATTTCAAAGCTTCTGGAGAACCTGCTTATCCAGTTGGAGAAGTGTGAATTACACCAGGCCTTAGTTAAACTTCTGGTATACATCCTAGATGCCCAGGAAGTAGAGATTAGCACAACTAAGGAAAACAGTAAACTCATTTGCAGAGGATTTGTGGGGGGACGGGTTTCGCAACGTCTAGGTTTCTTGAAAGCAGGAGTTTTTGGGAAATGAGGAAATTTTACTTTGTTTATTTAAAATGCAACAAAACTGTCAGTGTGTAATTAAAGTCGAGATACTACTTCAAATCGACTATGATTTAATCCGAGGTTTTCTCAGTACTGTAAGAAACAATCCACTGGACAGCATTCTGCCTTGAGTCGAGGACACCTTAACCTCCCTCACCCATTCCTTTATAGGCCTCAGTCTTTCTCATGCTTCCTGGGTCACCAACATTCTCTACAGTAGGGAGTAATGCCCGGCCCATTGATGAATAAATAAGAAGTGAACAGTCACTGGAAGTGGAACATCTTTGAATAAAAGGGCAAGGATGATAAAATAATCAAGGAGTCAAAAAAGA
The DNA here is from genome assembly GCA_014706435.1 of Silurus glanis. NCBI lineage: Eukaryota > Metazoa > Chordata > Actinopteri > Siluriformes > Siluridae > Silurus > Silurus glanis. The sequence goes on along the minus strand of JAAIIK010018394.1, from coordinate 8,028 downwards.
GCATACCCTAAGGTCCGTTACATCGGGGTCAGCTGGTCACCTTTCCATCGGGTTACTTGCTAGTAGTATAATAAACAAGATATACGCATGTATGTACAACATCTGGCTAACTGTAGTGCTTTACCCTTGCTTTGCCGCTTTTAAATTTGTCTCTTGTTGACAACTTTTCGTGTTTGACCCTTGGCTCTGTTAATAAAACCACCTGCGTGTGGATCCTCAGCTATCACCTGTCTTTTACTGGTGTACTTTGGACTACTTTGTAAGTACTGGATTCACCCCAATTCAATTCGGTTTTATTTGTATAGTGCTTTCAACAATGGACATTGTCCGGAAGCAGTGATAAAGTTTGAATCTATAAGTAAAGCGCCTGTAAGTTTTTTTCTTATAAGTTTTCCCAGATACATTTCAGCAAGGTGAATGGGGAATGTTAAAGATTTTTGCACATCAGAAGAATCAGAAAATGAGACAAATGATATTTGTATGGATCCAGATTCGTCCTAGGACACAAACTAGTTTTGATGCGCTGTAAAATCAAATAGTATACCTTACTGTAAAAATACAAAAAAATAATTTGTACCATTTTAAAAGAAATAGTTGCCATTACTAGGATAATTCAACAAATAGTAATCCAATTCATTTTTATTTGTAGAGCACTTTTAACCATTAACACTGTTTCAAAGCAGCTTTAGATAAAGCGGTATAAAGTTGTGTAAAAGTATGTGTTCCTTAGAATGATAAGTTTATCTCTAATGAGCGAGCCAGTAGCGACTGTGGTGAGGAAAAACTCCCTGAGATGCCATGAGGAAGAAACCTTGAGAGGAACCCAGACTCTAAAGGGAATTCATCCTCATCTGTGTAGCACCCAGTGGCAGGCCGTGCATTTGGTACCTGGGCCTTCAGTGGGGGCTTACCCGACTTAATCCACCTCTTAATACCTCCACTATCACGTCACAATTATAGAAACCATCAATACTATACAAAAACACAGCACATAAGAAGGGTGAATATCATTTTAATAAAGCAAGCTCCAAACACTACAACCGCAACTGTGCACCTACATCATTGGAGCAGTTCAGAATCAATATTTGTCTAATAACGTCATGATGACAATAACATAACATAACACAACCTACTCAGCAGAGATGCAGACTCATAATTTGCACCGCTCCTCAGAGGCTGTAAGCCAGTGGTACTGCTCGTATTCACTGGTCTGGAAGTGGAGAACACAAGTGAAGAGACAAGCTAGCTAGCTTTGGCCGACCTCCTCACGATGTCTAGCTTTTCTTCAAAATGTTTTTTTTAAGTATGTCCGAGACCAAATAAATTTCTCTTCCTCCGTAGGCATAAAAATGTCTAACTCAGATGTATTCGTGTGTGCAGCGTGCTACAGACGTGTTTTACCAATCAAACTTGGCTGTAACAGTTTCCCTCTGACCAACCAATCAGAGGACGGAAAAATGCTGACGCTATTCTGGGTGAGGCGAATATGAACTCTGATTGGTTAAAGAAACAGACCCATTGATAATATTCTCTATGGTAAAAAGGCCAGCAGTACTGACTATGAAGGCTCTGGGCAGATTAGATTGACATGGCAGCACATAGAGGCTGAAATCTGATTGGACAAAAAATCTAACATCCACATACACGTACTGGAAGCAGTGCAGCCAAAAGAAACGCTACGAAATGAAGAGAATAAACTGTTGGGAATAAATTAATACAATTTTATGGAACAAATATTCGAATTTAAGTTGTAAATGTAGGTCAGTGGTTCTGATAGTGTTTAGGTCAGCAGAGAAGTCTGTGCTGGCCCTGACCGCCCGCCACTGGAAGCACATAATGTGCATTCATTACGGTTCCATCATTGTTGAGTTCTAATAGTTCTACAATTTAGCGAACATTACTACTCAAAAGTTGTGCCATTACACACGTGCACACGAGCACTGTTTCCCCTCCCCCATGCCTTGTTGAAGCAAGTGGATGGAAGGTTCAGAGCCGGAGATGTTATTTGTGGAGTGAATTTTCTTCACCAAATTCAAGGTAAACTTTTTTTAATTATCATGATAAAAGAAATATGCACACGCTCAACAGGCGGCGAGAACAAATGCAACTCAGCGCAGACAGTAACACGAGCTCAGGATCGTACCGGGGACCCTGAGGCAGAATCGCTACCTGCTGTGATACCACACCACCTAACGGTTTTTAAAAATATGAGAGTCAGTAAGACAAAGCTCAAATGACTCTCATGCACATTACAGGCAAAGCAATTTTTATGGCCTGTAGGCAACATTTTTACAGTTTTCCCCCTAACTAAGTTCTAGTTATCTTTTTCATTTATTCAAAAAGCGTTCTGGCAAAACTGCGAAAAGCACAAAGTCAGTGATTTGCACTTAAGCAGAACTTTTACAAACATTGACTAATCATCCATAACATTTAACCCACTGACAGGGGAATAACATTGATTACAATGGTAACAATGGCACCTGTCAAGGCAGCAACTGACCTGTCAGTACTCAAAGTTGATGTGTTGGAAGCAAGAAAAATTTTAATGCATAAGGATCTCAGCAACTCTGAAAAAAAGGGCTAAACTGTGATGTCTTGATCAGGAGTTTCCAACCTTTTATCCACCACTGACCAGTTTGAATAGTGGCTCTTAAAAGGCAAAACACACGATAAATAATATTCTGTCATATCTATAGATTATAATCGATTACATAGATTATGAGTTCAAATCCTAGCACCACCAATCCTCTGCCCCTGGGCCCTTGTGCAAGGCCCTTTTTTCTTAACCGCTCCATTATATAAATAAGAACATTGTAAGTCGCTCTGGATGAGGGCCATATATGTGAATGTCTGGCCAACTGGGTCTGAGTATCTCCAAAACACCTGAACTGGCAACAGGGTTATGGGCACCCAAGGATTCATTTCTATACCACTTCTAATGGTTTAGAGACAGTGGCATTGAGTAAAATACAGGAGGTGGAGCTGAAGGTGGCAGCGTAGAAGATTCTGAGATTTTCATTGGGAGTGACGTCGATGGACAGGATTAGAAATGAGTTTATTAGAGAGACCGTGCATGTAGGATGTTCTGGAGACAAAGTGAGGGAGGCGTGATAGAGATGTGCAGAGGAGGGACATGGGGTATATCGAAATTAAAATGCTGAGGGTGGAGCCTCCAAGCAGGAGGAAAAGAGGAAGGCGGAGGAAGGAGGAGGTTTATGGATGTGGTGAGGAAAGACATGCAGGTGGCTAATTTGAAAGAGGCCGATGTACAGTAGAGGACAGGGGGGTATGCAGACGGATGATCCACTGTGGTGACCACTAATGGGGGCAGCTGAAAGAAGAAGACCATTTATAATATTCATACTTTAAGGTTTGAAATATATTTGCCCAGTGAACAGTAAAAATGTGTTGCATCTATTTGTTATAGTCTATTTTTTTTTCTTTTTTCCAATCTAGTAAGAGATACTTCGGCATTTATAATCTGATCTACTTGCAAAACAACCAACGTTACTGCTAGTTTTTTTTTTTTTACAGGAAATATGTTCTTTGCTTTGACACGCATTTGTCACGAGTCTCTTCACCTCACTGATCTTTGTTTATATTGAGATCATTTGGGAACTAATGCAGATTAAATCGGTCATTGTTCTGGTGAAGCATCATTACCATTTAAACAATAAGGATCTGATTAGAAATAAAATGTAGGCTTGTGTCCATTATGTTAGCTCCTTCCGCTATCCCAAATACATATGTGAGGAAAATCATACTCATGTTAAACCTCCTGATTTTATCCTTGAATGTACCATATTAAGGCAATATACCATATTATTATACAATATACAGTATTTGTGTTATTAATCATTTTCAAGGCTTTTTCTTTTTATTTAAATGTTTTGAAATTGAATGCAATACTTTTTTAACTATAGAAAACATTTTATTATGGTCACAATACATTTTAACACAATAAACACAAAAATAAATCGAATGAATTTACGCCCTTCACAAAGCCGGCTTTATATCGGAATGCCAGTTCTGCTATTTTCTTTTCCAATTGAATTTATTTTCCAAAGTTACATATCAAATTGTTGAAAAAAAAATTTTTGCAATTAATTAATGTATTAATTAATTGATTAATGGATACACCTGGAGAGGTGGAGATATGCGCTGGAGAGAAGGGGAATGAAAGTCAGTAGGAGTAAGACAGAGTACATGTGTGTGAATGAGAGGGAGGGCAGTGGAGGGGTGCGGTTGCAGGGAGAAGAGGTGGAGAAGGTGGAGGAGTTCAGGTACCTGGGGTCAACAGTGCAGAGTAATGGAGAGTGTGTTAGAGAAGTGAAGAAAAGAGTGCAGGCAGGGTGGAGTGGGTGGAGAAGAGTGATAGCAGGAGTGATTTGTGATAGAAGAGTATCTGTGAGAATGAAAGGGAAAGTTTATAGGACTGTGGTGAGACCTGAGATGTTGTATGGTTTAGAGACAGTGGCATTGAGTAAAAGACAGGAGGTGGAGCTGGAGGTAGCAGAGCTGAAGATGTTGAGATGTTCGTTGGGAGTGACGACGATGGACAGGATTAGAAACGAGTTTATTAGAGGGACGGCGCATGTAGGACGTTTTGGAGACAAGGTGAGGGAGGCGAGATTGAGATGGTTTGGACATGTGCAGAGGAGGGACATGGGGTATATCAGTAGGAGAATGCTGAGGATGGAGCCACCAAGGAGGAGGTTTATGGATGTGGTGAGGGAAGACATGCAGGTAGTTGGTGTGAAAGAGGCAGATGTAGAGGACAGGGGGGTATGGAGATGGATGATCTGCTGTGGCGACCCCTAATGGGAAAAGCCGAAAGAAGAAGATGCAGATGTATAGTTGTGATGTATAAAGGTATACGTGTGTCCTGTATGTAAGTAATTAGCTTGCTAATAAAAAACACTAATTACATCCATTAACACTCATATATAGTTTACTTGATGACTTGAAAGACATGTCAGTTTAATTATGTTTCCACACGGATCTCCACCTGCGCTTAATCACACCTGGTGCTGTTAGATGCAACACACACACACACACACACACACACTGCATTACTAGGTGGATGTCCTGCATCATTAATAAACAAGCTTCAGTTAGTTCAGAATGCGGCAGCAAGAGTTCCTACAAGGTCAAGAAAATATGACCACATAACCCCAATCTTATCGTCCCTGCATTGGCTTCCTGTTAAGTTTCGAATAGACTACAAACTACTGCTTCTCACTTATAAAGCACTAAATGGTTTGGCTCCCATGTATCTCTCCAGTCTTTTAACACGCTACAATCCGTCACGCTCCCTGAGATCTCAAAACTCTGGACTTCTAGTAGTTCCTAGAATAGCAAAGTCCACTAAAGGCGGTAGATCATTTTCACATTTAGCTCCTAAACTCTGCAATAGTCTTCCTGACAGTGTTCGGGGCTCAGACACACTCTCCCAGTTTAAGTGCAGATTAAAAACATATCTTTTTAGCAAAGCCTACACATAACACGTCTCACATCATAACCTTGTGCTCCAGAACATCTGATCACATGCACATTATCAACTTGTGCTGTTAATATCATGAACAGCAGCTACGCTAATTCCTCTCCACTGCTTCTCTTTCTCTCCCCATCCCGAGGCTTCCTGAGGTTTGGACAGCTCCAGTCACGTCCCACCTCGTGAAGATTATGGACTTTAAAGAAGTAGATGCCGAACTCACAAACATCCTGAACCATCTAGAGACGTACCAGTGCCAATTGGATCCCACTACATGTGTGGAGTTTTGACATTGGACCTCCTGGAGTGTTTAAAGGCTCTGGCATGGAGAAGCTGATGCTGGATCTGTGATGATCACAAATGTTGAGCTCAGTAGCTCCTACTTTTATACCAAAGACTGTAGAAAGAACATTTACTTATAATCTTATACTCCAGTGCTCATGTTAGTTCTCACTCTCCAGTGTTCTGTATTGTTTAAAGATTTATGATCACACTCTTGATGTCACCCAGATGAGGATGGGTTCCCCTTTTGAGTCTGGTTCCTCTCAAGGTTTCTTCCTCATAACATCTAATGGAGTTTTTCCTTGCCACAGTCGTCACGGCTGCTCATCAGGGATAAATGCACACCATTCACCTTGACTGTTGATTTCTGTAAAGCTGCTTTGAGACAATGTCTGTTGTGAAAAGCGCTATAGAAATAAACTTGACTTGACTTGCCACACACACACACACACACACACACACACACACACACACACACACACACACACACACACACACACACACACACACACTAGTCTTCAAAATCAGGGCGGCCTCTCCTCGACCGTGCGCGAGCGTCGTGGCCACGCCCACACCAAGTATATATATATAAAGGAGGCCCCGCCCACTCGTGTCCTCCCCCCTGCCCCTCCCCACTCCCACCTCGGGGTTGCGCGCGCGCTCCCACTGCCAACGACTTCGCCGTCATTTCGACGTCCAGAAGGAAAAAAAACGTGGCCTTTAAAAAAATTACAATATCATTTTTTTTTTAAATCTATTTATCTTTTTGAAGTTTTCTCCAACAGTATTTTCTTTCTTTTTGCGGATTTAAAGTCCGTCTACCTCCTAAAGCCGGGACTGAATTTCGGAGCACCTGCTCACCTGCACCCAGGTAATAAAGGGAAGGAGCGGGAGGGGAACGGAGGGGATCCGGGGTGAAGGCAGAAGGTTCCGGGGTAGCGATGCGCACAGCCGGACCCTAAAACTGTGCGTCATTTAAGCCTTGGTATGTGGTTTTGTCCCAAACTGCTTAAAAAAATGACTAGTCTACTTTTTATTAGTTATTTGGGACGCGGCCGCCGCACGTCACGTCGCTCTGGCAGTAGGGAAATGAGTTGCAGGTGAACTGGCCAGCGTTCACACAGGTGCTTTACCTTTAACTCCCAATAAACAACACATCAAATCTTTCTTTTGTCGGCTTTGTAGTTTATATGTGCAACTTGTCCTGGTTCCAGGTGTGTCTAACAGGTGTGTCTAACAGGTGTGTGTTAGGAAATGAAGAGAAAAAACAAAAAGTAGCATTTTATTTGAGTAAGAGATGAAGATCAGGAGGACATGTGAAAGAAATAAGGCAGTGTTTGTGTCTCTGAACATGGCATCCTCACGCCTTCCATATGACACCAGGCCTTTTTCTGAAAGGGTCTTGTTGAACGTAAAGATATCCCTGACCCTGACCCTCCCATCATTTAGGCCCCCCACCTCAATGCAACGTTTTGATGTAAACAGTGGTTTTACCTCATACATTTGATCAATAATGAACTGTGAAATCTCTTGTGATTCGACACCGAACCCCAGAATTGCTCAGGGACACCAATCAGGAAAAAAAAAAACGTCGCCATCGAATCGTGTTGTTCACCGCAGGTCACATCTGCAGCGTCTTGTTTGTATAAATTCGACTAGTTTTTGTCGTTGCCGTTGATACCGTCCACTTCTCCATCGTCCAACTGTACTATGTGTGCTGTTCAGGATGAGCGCTCAATAAACAGGTCTCAATCTCCCAGATCCAGGTGAGACCCCCTGTCTCGCGAGACTCGTCACGTGTCCTCTTCTGCTTTGGGTGTTGAATTTAAGGGAGAAGTTTGTTCGTTCAGGAACTGATAGATGAGGAACAGGAAGCGTGGGGAGAATTTGGTTTTGCTCTAGGGATCCATATGTCATTCCTACCCATGGGATGTACCGCCAAGGTCCTGGGGATTCATCTTACACCTGCTTTGTCCAGGTAACTCGAGTAGCTCTTAGTATTTCTTCAGACTTCCCAAATCTGAGAAACCAACACCACACGCACCATGGTCTGCTTTAGCTCCTTTTCACTGGTGTTCAGGATTATTCACTAGTTTATACTAGTATTCAGGATTATTTAATAGTTTATAACAGTATTTAGGATTATTCACTAGTTTTTACTAGTATTCTGTACTATTCACTAATATTTTGGAGTATTCACAAGTTTTCACTAAAGTTCAGGATTATTCAGTAGTGTTTATCATAATTCACTA
>JAAIIK010018392.1:0-10555 GCA_014706435.1 Silurus glanis | reverse complement strand
TAATATAGATTACAGTGCTGCATTTACTGCATCTGCATGTGGGTATAAACTTTAATTCTTTCCCAGGACATGAGTCTCTATTTGTTGTGCTGGTTTTCCAGGAAAATGTACCGTAATTTCCGGACTATAAAGCGCACCCATATATAAGCCGCACCCACTGAATTTTACAAATATTTTTATTTTTAACATAAATAAGCCTCACCTGTCTATAAGCTGCTAGTGTAGCCGCTGTCTACACTAATGAACTTTACACAGGCTTTAACGAAAGACACGTTACACACGGTGTAACGGGTGAAATATGTTGCGCTTCCTTTAGGAGCATAGCGGTATTTTGGGAATAGCATGCCACTGCATTCCTCCGGTATTACTGCGTGTGTGCAAGACGAGGAATATGTCCTTATTATTTTCTGATGCTCATTTCTAAGTTTCTTTGACTAACCCTTAACGCTGTTGCCAAGAAAAATAAAAAAGCACGAGTTTTGGAAAGCTGTCTGTGCTTATATGATTTCTGTTGCAACTGGAGTTAGCGAGCTATCCCATGACCCAGACTCAACGGCTTGTATCTAAACAGTAGCCTACCAAGAAAGTCATTGTTCAGTGTCTTCCTCCTTCCTTTCACAACTATTTCTCTCGGGAGTTTATCTTTTGGCATCGTCGTGCGTTTAAAATCACCCGATGGAAGTTTTTTCTCCCGATGCCGTGCAGCTCAGAACACAGGTGAGGTGCGTTTTTTCGTTTCGTTCAGAAATTTCATTGGTCTAATGTTATGGGGTTCAGTTTTTTGGCTTGAAGTTTGTGAAACTGGGAAAAACCCAAGAAAAATGTATAAATTATCCGCTTCGTTGTTTAAGCCGCGGGGTTCAAAACGTGGGAAAAAAGTAGCGGCTTATAGTCCGAAAAATACGGTACTTCTTATTAGTGAAAATATGTAATATATTTATAATTTTTTTAAATAGTGAAACTGTAACATTTTGCAGTATATAGTGGGGTCCAAATGTCTGAGAGCACACTGGAATTCTGCTGTTTTTATTATTTATAAATGAAAATGTACAATATAAATTGATATTGAATTTTTTGTAGAAATAATTACAAGATGTTTTGGTCACGTTTCACACAAATCTTGAGTCTAATCCCAGTGTGCACTGTCAAAGAAATGTTCGCATTCATATAGACACTGTATTAAATTGGACTTTACAATCAGGTTCTGGGTGAAATCACTTTAAAGATTTTTTTGGATTACATCTCTAAATCTTGCAAAACAAACATTTTCCTTAGAGGTGATGGAACCCATTGCATATATTTAAAAAACAACCTCAAATATGTTTTTCTCTTTTGCACCATTTATCAATATCAATACAGTCACAACAATTACAGGTAAAGATTCAATCTGCAGCGGCTCATGCTAGAACTATGGATTCTATAGCATTTTTATGTCCAGTTTCAAGAATTTCTCTTAAAAAGAGAAAATCCTGACAATTCCACATATCGAAGGAGTGAATAAAGACAATTGCTAAAGTATGCTAAAATGAGTAGAACATATCTTTGAAAATTAAATATTAAAAGTAAAACACACACACACACACACACACACACACACACACACACACACACCTGTATTACCCAAACGGGGTAAAGAACATCTAACAGATGTAAACTATTCAATTAAATTTTTCCATTTATTTCATTTTACTTAATCAACTTAATTTGTACCAATTTCATTGATTACTCAATTTAATCAATATAATAAGTGTATTATATTAATTATATTTATTCTATTTTATTTGTATAAAATATCAAATTATTTAACAAAGCAGGCATTTTATTTAAAAGTATTTTTAAAATATAAACAGTTCATATGTTGACGTTCCCAAACGTTAATAATAATAAACGACGAGCAAGTATATGTTTTGCATTTTTTTCCCAGTAACCATACCGAAATTGAACTGAACTGTGACTTAAAAACGTAGGTACGTATCGAACCGTGAATTGTGTGTACTGTTACACTCCTAATACATACATTACAAAATCTACACATTTTATAGAAAGATTATACATATGAAAATTATATTTTTCATGTCATTTTATATTAATAACAGTAACACAAAAAAATGGATAATAAAACCGAATACAATATGATCTGATGAAAATATCATTTTAATATTTATAATATATTCAATTAAAGTGTTCATTGTAATCTGTTCTATTATTTACACAGTAGAAATCTTTTTAAATTTTATACAAACAGCCTTTGTTGAAGTTGGATTACCGGTGATGTGTATGAAAGGGATAAACCCTCGCTTTTCTGAACTTTTCCAAACAAATGTTTTAAATGTGATACATAGCTCGATTGTTGTCATTTTTAGAATTAACTGTTGACATTTTGAAACAATTTATCTGTTTATTCCTTCAGAAAGTGCATTCATCAAAAATAGTTCAAAAGCAATTTGACCTAAATGGTCTTTTTTTCTTTTTGAGGTTATGCTTCCCTGTTAGAGATACTGTATATTATTTCTACATATATACACACACACAAATTTTGGAGAGAGAGCGAGCGAGAGAGAGAGAGAGAGAGAGAGAGAGAGAGTCTTTTGATTGCGAAACAACATGAAATGTGCTTGAGATCATATTGTGGATCCACCATTAAAAAAAGGTGATTTGTGGGCCACCTTCAGAGACACAATATAAGTGGGCCCAAGGATGCACTGATATCAAATCAGTCTAAACCAACATTAGTGAAATGTCTGCATGTCCGGCATTGATAACAGCTGTACACTGTTAAACATTCAATGTGTCTCATGTACTGCCTCTGCTGGCAGAAAAATGAAACCAGGTGTGAGCCCATTAGCAGCCCCTCCTACTGATTAATAAGCTAAGAATCTCAGTTTCTCATGAGGGTGCAGCCATGTGACCAACAGGAAGCCGAAAGAGACATCAGTGAATAAATGAGCAGCGCAAACCGGGCGATTTAGTAAGAATAAACAGCTTCATAGAGAGGCTTACACTCCTTTTGTTTTCTAGCTCAGGTGATAACTGACTGGAAACAATCCACAGGGATTTCCCCTCACACACCGTTCTCTCAACATAACATTGTCAGAATTTCTGCGCATCGTCTTTATGACTCAGCCGACTTGTCAACGGAGCCCGAGCTGCGTTTATACGCTCGTACGTGTACAAACTCGAGCGCTTGTGCTTTTGCCCACAGCTTACAATACAACCCTAACCAAGTTTCCTCTGAGCTTATTTTTGGAGGAGGTGACTAACATCTTCACTTCCTCATTTCGAGAACAGATGTTCAATCTCGCCCCTTCGTCTGAGATCAAGCTCTGAAAGGCGGAGACAAGGTCGCACAAGCTTTATGTTTACTTGGAGGAATACAACGGGGTGCGACGTTGTCCTAAAATAAATAAATAAAAAGAAGTTTAAAAAATTTTTTTTAGTGCATCATCAAAAATAAACATTAGACACTTAGATGTTGTGAAGAAAAAAAAAACGTATCGGCCCGAAGAGTTGAAAACGATCCGATTTTATAGACGTACCACCCCAAAGTTGTTCACAAACATCGATCTGTCGTGCACTTGATTGAACCCGAGTTCTATTATTTTTGCAAAGCGAGTCACACAGTTTGGTCCTGTTTCACTATAGTTTCCTTTTAGTCTTCTTCCCCCGGGACTGGGACTGAAACTGTTTCACACTTGTGGTGGAGAGCAATGTCGAGCGGAAGTGCTCACCACGTGTTCTAGCCACTTTGTCTGATTTTAGAACAACCACGAGCCAACAGAGCGTCTCCAGCCAATAGGCTGCAGCCGTGCTCCTCCAGCCTACAAGTACATAGGAACTGCAGTGAGCTGTTTTGTGTGAAACTGAAACACAATGTAAAGCAGTGCAGCGCCTCCCCCGACCAAAACCTTAATACTGCTAGAATTTCACTTTTGCAGACTTGGAGATGCTGAGAGGCTTTACTCAGGGCTGCTTTGGGAAAGTGCAGATCAGAGATAAGGAGCTTTAAAAGGCACCAAACCCCATATAGATTACACTGAAACAAAAAAGCATGCTGTGTTCCTGTATTCTGTTTCCCAGAATATGCAATAGATTGAAGCGGGCAAAATTCCGAGGAACCACCGTTTGAAATTTCAATTCTGCTGGATAGTATTTGATTTGTATACGTGATAGCTTTTTGAAAGGCGACCTGACAAACAAACGCAGTGAAAGCTGCATGCGGTAAAGCGAATAATTAGTCGGCGTGCGAGTGCTTTCAATCTGTTTGTTTGGATGGAGCTGTGAAAAGACACAACGGCCCACTTTCATGTACACATAACGTGAAGAGGATACGTTCCTGATAATAGACAAATCAAAGCAAAACAACATTCCAAATGAATTGTCTCTAATTAATTTTCCCAGCATTTAAGGAATCGGTTATCTACTTATTTGTAATTCACCTTCGTTTTGAACTAGACTTTTTGCACCCATTAGCAATCTATAAGCCATTCCTTTTCCATTTATTACCTCCGGAAAATATTTTTTCACAAAACTCCACAGCTTCTGTAATGGATCCGTTTTGCTTCCTTGCATGTATATTTATCTGGTCCGAAGGCATGACCTTCCTGAGGCGAAAGCATCCACATTCAAATTTATTTCTGCTCGTGATTTCAAACGTGGACCGGATGAGCATGAAAGTTTCTTGACAATCCAAGTGTAATATTTAGTTGAAGGAGCTCATTCACTGGATGTATTAAAAATGCTAGAATCAGAACAATAGACCTGGTTAACAGAAGCTGAAATCATGTCTGGACCTCGAAATGCCTTTTCATTATACACAAGTTCTGCTATGAAATCTGATTGGCCTGGAAGGGGAGGTGTCGATTTTGGCACTCGTTGTAATACAGCTATGCAGAATGACAAAGCTTTTAAAATAGATGCTTGTGTAAACAGATCTCTTTTTTTTTTCATAAGGAATCTCCAGTGTCAGCACCTTGTAAAAGCCGGTTTGTTTATTCTACCCCTGAAAGTTATTGTGACAAATTCTTATTAGTTTGCCAGAGAGAGTGAATAAAGAAATCGGGAACAAGTTTAAAGGACAAATGTTTAACGCGGTCATGATAGAACTGTTACAAACATTTCCCAGTGATCTATTTAACTACAAATGGAGAAAACTGCTACTCATAAAAAAATATATACTTTTGGCTAATTTGTTGTGGTATAAGATTATAAACGGCATAAGAATGTGCTGTTATTGGAAAATAATTCACTTCTGATGGCAAGTGCTTTATGCAATCACGCCTGACTATTTTCCTAACACATTAATAACTTTCCTTGCAAATAGCAAGACCTGTATTACACATTTCTGTGTAACTAATTAGAGAAAGCCTACACTATCGCTATACATGTCTATAGCAGGAGAACGCGTTCACACTTTTGGATTAACTTGGATTTTGGATTTGAAAACAAAAATCAAACATGACAAGGCTGCTTTGATGAAAGCAATCCTACTAATGACAGACCGATGACAGGAACACATAACTGTTAGCAGTTGATTCACAATGAAATGCATTGTTGTTTTTTTTGCGGTGCCGAGCGAGCCGGTAAACTCGAGAGGTGATGCAATCCAACACCGAATGCCTCCAACATAAACAGATGCAGCTTTGTTAAGAGCGTAAGCTGACACGTGAAGGTATGCGTGCTTGCTTTGCAGCCAAAATGTTCAACTCTAGCCTAAACCAAGACGAGTATCCTAAATAACAAAAGTTAACCTGCAATGTACTGCAGCAGAAACAAAATCAGTGTTTTAAACTTTAATATGAACTGAAGATCCATTACAGAACAAGCACTATTCCTGGAATTTATAAATACTCCTATTTCACGTCCCAATGTAATTTTCACATATTTTAATAGGCTGCGCTCTGTGATGAGGCTTGTTAAAAGGTGCCAATTATTTTAACACCACGAGACCCCTTGGGATTTTATACGGGAAAGAAATCGCAGTGGGAAACAGAAAATGAACCCTGAAAAGAAAAAAAAAAAAAAAGCGTTCAAGAAAGAAAGAAAGTTAACAAATGTCCTGGCAACCCGTACATGGAGCTGATATTTTAAAGTACATCCAAAACTGGGTGCATAATGTCCCCTGCTAGAACGGCGACTTTCCCGTCGATGGAAAAGGTGAGGAAGGTAATGGGGCCAGCAGGATGAGGTCAAATTATAAAGGACAGGTTTCAAATTGTATTTTTTTTTTGGTCGTCTGGAGCTTGTCCTTGATTATGAAAAAGGGCTGTGTGACATGCTGCTCAATTTGTTAAGCAAAGTTGAGGTTTAAAAGCAAACCGAATCAGGCAACTGTTCGGTATTCACAGAGGATCCTTGTCTGTCACACCACTGGCTATTCAAATGACATTTCCATTAACCCTTTGTGCTGCCACATGCTGTGAACTTGGACCACCCTAAAATGTGCCATGAACTTGTGTGCTTGAGGTTCAGGAACCTAAATGCCGTTACTAGTATTGCTGAAAGTACATGCGTAGCCGGCATGGCGCCCTAAATAGTGTCAATGATCAGCAACAGGAAGGACAAATCTTAAAACGTAACAGATAACAGACAAAGTATGAGCATTCACAGAGCTAGCTGACAATGCAAATGAATTCATCAACTTATAGTAAATGAAAAATGACCCAGATCATGGGCGGCGTATTAACGAACCCAAATGCCGGCACGTGCTTATATTTCAATAGCAAATGAGATTATTGCTCGAACGCTAACAACATTGTAAAACTATGTTATGCACTTATAAACAAAAATTTTGCTTTATTAAAAACTGCTACGAGAATTCTGATGCCATAGTTGATTGAAAAAAAGAGATTCATCTTTAGGCTCTTTGACTGCCATGTATTTCCCTGCCTAAATTCCAGCCATTCCTTGCTTTAGGCACAGAAAATGATTTTAATTCCAGAAGAGGTATGCATAACCAGTGCTAGACGCTTAAAACAATAAACATTTAGAGATGATTTGTTGGTCGAGCCGTGCTTAACATGGTTGTGGAAAGAACTATTGTAGAAATGTTTTTTTTTTTTGGTCTTGACTCCTGAAACCTTTTTAAGAAGTAAAAACAAGAACTGAAGATGCTCCTTATTTGAATGTAAAATATTTCCTATTAGAGGGGGTAGAAAATCTACAAGCACAGCAATGCAGGGTGAAATACTGCACGCCACAGTAAATCAGCGCTGGTGTAATTAAACATTAAAAGTGCTTGTTTTCCTCAACTTCATAGATTAGGTTCAAGGATCATATGTACAATAGTTGACACAAGTTTCATTAAAAACATTTCAATCATTTGAAACCAATGTCATATGTATAAACCGGTCATACAGGCTTGTAATGGTTGTACGCAGAGAGCTGACATATAGTAAGTTATAAGGAAGTATACGTTTTTTAAATTCTGGTTCTAACAAATCTAGGCTAAAGAGTCGATTACAATGTAATGTGGCATGAAGTAGGTCACATGATAATTGCAGCATCCACCAGATTAACATAACAACCGTGAGAAGCTAGCTATTAATCAAAGCACGTCTAAGAGTTTCAATGTGGAAATACGTGACGCTTGATGAAGTGTTTGAGCAGTTGAGCAGTGTCATAATTTATTTAATTTACATCAGTATTATCCCATATAGAGTTTCAGTATCAGAAATGGGAGAGAATGCGTGGCATCGTGCCATCACTATGAGTACCAAAAATAGTATGTTTTGAATATCCAAGTGCATTTTAAATACTTGATGAAAGGCAAAAAAAACAAGAGGTAATCAGTAAAAAAAAAAAAAGAAATGTGAAGGTAAAGGATATGGGCGGGCGGGTGGGGGTGGGGTAACACTTTTTTCTTCTTACAACCACATCCTACAATTGCATCTGTGTCATTTCGTTTGATTTCGTTCAATTTCTTCAATAGATCAGGTTGCAGTTTCAACAGCCAAATCCCATCCACCATCCAGCTCTCACCATCATATCACGATAGCTGATAATCATTGTAGATGATGGCTTTCCAATGGTAGCTGCATTTTATTTTTCACCACAGAACAGTGTCAATTCTTTGAGAATATTTGCTATCTACACTCTTCAGCATAAATGTCTCGTCTAACGGAGACCAGCAATTAGCTAGTGTCTGGTAATTGGCTGAGGAAGGAAGAGCATGCCATCCTTACCACACAAACACCATGGGCAATTTACATCCCTTTAAATCTTATTGTCTGAATTCAAATTTTCCCAAAGATAGGGCAAACCATTTCCTGTTTTGCTCTCCTTAATTAAAAAATATTGATACTTCCACTGCCAATGCAAGAGGTGAAAAAAAGAGATTTAGGGTCATCCTCTTACATATTCATATGAAGGGTCCTTTATTTGCTAAACATTTAGTTTATCCAGAGGCCTTTCGTATGAAACGGAAGGCGTTAACTGTATGGTTTTACAGGGAACTTTGAGGAAGCTTTCCAGCAACACAATCCAACCTTTCAGGTTGTAGATTAAAAAAAATTATTATGATTGTATTGTGAATTAGTCATCACATGCACAATTATCCATAATTCAGAACAGGAAGTATTTCATGATGAGGCATAAATAAATAAAGGATTTCTAAATGTGGCTGAGAATTGTGAGAAAATGCTAAATAAAAGGTTGAATCACAATAGTGATTTTTTTTTTTTTTTTTATTATAATTTATTTATTTATTTATTTTTTAATCTGGGGAAGTCTAGAGGAAGTCTGGAGGCACAGGGTGTTTGAACAAACAAGTAATCATCATTATCATTCATTTTAAAAACCTATAAATCTCATCATAATATGATATTTGTAAAATAAGATAAAAAAAACAAGGGCAAGGGGTGAGTAATGTATCTCTGTGTAAACTGAGATGATTTTATGATGTCTCTAATCACTGAGTAGTCACATTAACCAACATGCAGTCATAATGTAATATAGATTACAGTGCTGCATTTACTGCATCTGCATGTGGGTATAAACTTTAATTCTTTCCCAGGACATGAGTCTCTATTTGTTGTGCTGGTTTTCCAGGAAAATGTACCGTAATTTCCGGACTATAAAGCGCACCCATATATAAGCCGCACCCACTGAATTTTACAAATATTTTTATTTTTAACATAAATAAGCCTCACCTGTCTATAAGCTGCTAGTGTAGCCGCTGTCTACACTAATGAACTTTACACAGGCTTTAACGAAAGACACGTTACACACGGTGTAACGGGTGAAATATGTTGCGCTTCCTTTAGGAGCATAGCGGTATTTTGGGAATAGCATGCCACTGCATTCCTCCGGTATTACTGCGTGTGTGCAAGACGAGGAATATGTCCTTATTATTTTCTGATGCTCATTTCTAAGTTTCTTTGACTAACCCTTAACGCTGTTGCCAAGAAAAATAAAAAAGCACGAGTTTTGGAAAGCTGTCTGTGCTTATATGATTTCTGTTGCAACTGGAGTTAGCGAGCTATCCCATGACCCAGACTCAACGGCTTGTATCTAAACAGTAGCCTACCAAGAAAGTCATTGTTCAGTGTCTTCCTCCTTCCTTTCACAACTATTTCTCTCGGGAGTTTATCTTTTGGCATCGTCGTGCGTTTAAAATCACCCGATGGAAGTTTTTTCTCCCGATGCCGTGCAGCTCAGAACACAGGTGAGGTGCGTTTTTTCGTTTCGTTCAGAAATTTCATTGGTCTAATGTTATGGGGTTCAGTTTTTTGGCTTGAAGTTTGTGAAACTGGGAAAAACCCAAGAAAAATGTATAAATTATCCGCTTCGTTGTTTAAGCCGCGGGGTTCAAAACGTGGGAAAAAAGTAGCGGCTTATAGTCCGAAAAATACGGTACTTCTTATTAGTGAAAATATGTAATATATTTATAATTTTTTTAAATAGTGAAACTGTAACATTTTGCAGTATATAGTGGGGTCCAAATGTCTGAGAGCACACTGGAATTCTGCTGTTTTTATTATTTATAAATGAAAATGTACAATATAAATTGATATTGAATTTTTTGTAGAAATAATTACAAGATGTTTTGGTCACGTTTCACACAAATCTTGAGTCTAATCCCAGTGTGCACTGTCAAAGAAATGTTCGCATTCATATAGACACTGTATTAAATTGGACTTTACAATCAGGTTCTGGGTGAAATCACTTTAAAGATTTTTTTGGATTACATCTCTAAATCTTGCAAAACAAACATTTTCCTTAGAGGTGATGGAACCCATTGCATATATTTAAAAAACAACCTCAAATATGTTTTTCTCTTTTGCACCATTTATCAATATCAATACAGTCACAACAATTACAGGTAAAGATTCAATCTGCAGCGGCTCATGCTAGAACTATGGATTCTATAGCATTTTTATGTCCAGTTTCAAGAATTTCTCTTAAAAAGAGAAAATCCTGACAATTCCACATATCGAAGGAGTGAATAAAGACAATTGCTAAAGTATGCTAAAATGAGTAGAACATATCTTTGAAAATTAAATATTAAAAGTAAAACACACACACACACACACACACACACACACACACACACACACAC
>JAAIIK010018373.1:0-10292 GCA_014706435.1 Silurus glanis | reverse complement strand
ACCTTAACATCTTCAGCTCTGCTACCTCCAGCTCCACCTCCTGTCTTTTACTCAATGCCACTGTCTCTAATCCATACAACATCGCAGGTCTCACCACAGTCCTATAAACTTTCCCTTTCATTCTTGCAGATACCCTACTATCACAAATCACTCCTGTCACTCTTCTCCACCCACTCCACCCTGCCTGCACTCTTTTCTTTACTTCTCTAACACACTCTCCATTACTTTGCACTGTTGACCCCAGGTACCTGAACTCCTCCACCTTCTCCACCTCTTCTTCCTGCAACCGCACCACTCCACTGCCCTCCCTCTCATTCACACACATGTACTCTGTCTTACTCCTACTGACTTTCATTCCCCTTCTCTCCAGCGTGTACCTCCACCTCTCCAGGCTCTTCTCAACCTGCTCACTACTCTCACCACAAATCACAATATCATCCGCAAACATCATAGTCCAGGGAGACTCCTGTCTGACCTCGTCCGTCAACCTGTCCATCACCACTGCAAACAGGAAAGGGCTCAGGGCCGATCCTTGATGTAGTCCAACCCTCACCTTGAACCAGTCTGTCGTTCCTACTGCACACTTCACTGCTGTCACACTGTCCTCATACATGTCCTGCACCACCCTCACATACTTCTCTGACACACCAGACTTCCTCATACAATACCACAACTCCTCTCTTGGCACTCTGTCGTACGCTTTCTCTAAATCCACAAATACACAATGCAGCTCCTTCTGTCCTTCTCTATACTTCTCCATCAACATCCTCAAAGCAAATAAGGCATCCGTGGTGCTCTTCCTTGGCATGAAACCATACTGTTGCTCACAGATGGTCACCTCTTCTCTCAGCCTGGCTTCCACTACTCTTTCCCATAACTTCATGGTGTGACTGATCAACTTAATTCCCCTGTAGTTACTGCAGGTCTGCACATCTCCCTTATGCTTAAAGATCAGTACCAGCACACTCCTTCTCCATTCCTCAGGCATCCTCCCACCTTCCAGAATCTTGTTAAACAATCTGGTTAAAAACTCCACTGCCATCTCTCCTAAACATCTCCATGCTTCTACAGGTATGTCATCTGGTCCAACCGACTTTCCACTCTTCATCCTCTTAATCGCTACTCTCACTTCCTCATTACTAATCCTATCTACATCCTGCTTTACCAACTCCACATCATCCAACCTTCTCTCTCTCTGATTTTCCTCGTTCATCAGCTGCTCAAAATACTCCCTCCACCTTCTCAACACACTCTCCTCACTAGTCAACACATTTTCCTCTCCATCCTTTATTGCTCTAACTTGCAGCACATCCTTCCCAGCTCGGTCCCTCTGCCTGGCCAATCGGTATAAATCCTTTTCTCCTTCCTTAGTGTCCAACCTCTCATACAGCTCCTCATATGCCTTTTCCTTGGCTTTCGCCACATCCCTCTTTACCTGCTGCCGCATCTCCTTGTACTCCTGCCTACTTTTCTCATCACTCTGTCTATCCCACTTCTGTTTTGCCAACCTCTTTCTCCTTATGCTCTCCTGCACTTCCTCATTCCACCACCACGTCTCCTTGTCTTCCTTTCTATTTCCAGATGTCACACCAAGTACTTTTCTAACTGCCTCCCATATCACTCCTGCAGTAGTTTCCCAATCACCCAGCACCTCTTCACCACCACCGAGCCCCTGTCTGACCTCTTCCCTGAACCTCACACTACACTCTTCCTCCTTCAGTCTCCACCATCTTATTCTTCTTTCAGTCCTCACTCTCCTTCTCTTCTTCTTTGCCTCCAAAACCATCCTACAGCCCACCATCCGATGCTGTCTAGCTACACTGTCCCCTGCCAACACCTTACAGTCTCCAATCTCCTTCAGGTTGCATCTCCTACATAGAACATAGTCCACCTGTGTGCACCTTCCTCCACTCTTATACGTCACCCTATGCTCCTCCTTCTTCTTAAAATAAGTGTTCACCACTGCCATTTCCATCCTTTTAGCAAAATCTACCACCATCTGCCCTTCCACAATCCTCTGCTTAAGGCCATACCTACCCATCACCTCCTCATCACCTCTGTTCCCTTCACCAACATGCCCATTAAAGTCTGCCCCAATCACCAATCATTCTTTCCTAGGTACACCATCTACCACTTCATCTAATTCACTCCAGAATCTTTCCTTCTCCTCCATCTCACAGCCAACTTGTGGAGCATAGGCACTGATGACATTTATCATCATCCCTTCAACTTCCAGCTTCACGTTCATCACCCTATCAGAAACTCTCTTCACCTCCACTACACTCTTACTGTACTCTTCCTTCAGAATCACCCCTACACCATTTCTTTTTCCATCCACACCATGATAGAACAGTTTGAACCCACCGCCAATGTTCCTGGCCTTACTCCCTTTCCACTTGGTCTCCTGAACACACAACATATCTACCATTCTCCTCTCCATCATATCAGCTATCTCTCTCCCTTTACCCGTCATAGTACCAACGTTTAAAGTACCAACCCGAACCTCCACTCTCCTACACTTCTCTTTTTCTTGCCGTCTCTGTAGACGTCTTCCTCCTCTCTTTCTCCTCCTTCGGCCAACAGTAGCCCAATTTCCACCAGTACCCTGTCGGCTAACGATACCTGTGGCGGTCGTTGTTAACCCGGGCCTCGACCGACCCGGTATGAAATTTTCATTTGTGATCCGCATATTTGATTTGGCACATGTTTTACGCTGGATGCCCTTCCTAACGCAACATTTACCCAGTGTGTACTCAATGTGTGGTTTATTTAAAATTAGACATTTCGATCTTTATATACATGTATTTTTTATGTCTGGGTTGTCTATGTTGGTTGTTTTATTTATGTGTCTGTGAAGAGAGATGACAGAGAAAGCAGAGAGCGCCCCCTGTCTGTTTTCTTGATTTTACAAAAAATCTTTTGTAAAGATTTGTTGTGATAATGAGTGTATACAAATGAAAGTAGACTCTTTGTAGAATCAAATAATGTATTGCTCTCATCTGTACGTTCAAAAAAGTAAAGAGTAATTTAAGTTTGTTTCGGCATTATGAGGGAAAAAAATGCCACAAAACGGCGAGTTTGTCAAACACAGAGGGTTAATTGTGTGCATCATGGCGGATTTTGGTGATGATTTGGGATTGAAGATCAGTAAAAAATGTTTTGCTAATTACCTATTATTTTTCGATAGAGTTTTTTTTTTATTTATATCCGAGTAAAGAAAGGACGTCGTGAATAAACGTGTGTTACATTGAATGTTTTCATTTCGCCTTTTTTATATTTATTTATTTATATTTTTATAAAAATGGTCAAACAGAAATGCGTGCTGCATAAATCGCGCGTTAATAAAATTAGTGCGGTTAAAATTAATTTGCATTAACGTGTTATTGACGTGTTCAGTTTGACATCCCTAATTAATATATATATATTAATTATAATTAATATATAAATATAAAAAAGGAGGTGGAGCTGGAGGTGGCAGAACTAAAGATAAGATTTTTATTAGGAGTGACGAGGACAAACAGGATTAGAAACATGTTTATTAGAGGGACAGGGCATGTAGGACGTTTTGGAGACAAGTTGAGGGAGGCGAGATTGAGATGGTTTGGACATGTGCAGAGGAGGGACATGGGGTATAACGGTAGGAGAATGCTGAGGATGGAGCCACCAGGAAGGAGGAAAAGAGGAAGGCCAAGGAGGAGGTTTATGGATGTGGTGAGGGAAGACATGCAGGTAGTTGGGTTGAAAGAGGCAGATGTAGAGGACAGGGGGGTATGGAGACAGATGATCCACTGTGGCGACCCCTAATGGGAGAAGCCGAAAGAAGGAGAAGAAGAAGAATACACTGCGAATTTTTTATTTTGTTATCTAATGAATGTGACCAGGCTGAACATCCACCATATAGAGCACAAGGAAAGAAAAGATGATGATCAGGAATGTTTACATCACTGACTCCCTCTTTCTCCTCCACATTAACCCCATAATTCTTGTTGCCTTCTGACTTGCTCATTGTTTGCTTTGTAAACTAGTCTAGGTCTATGGTGTGTGACACCCAGAAAATGTTACACCAGTGGTAGATTGAAAAAGCCATGCAATGACAGGTAATAGGTTCATGTGCTAAAAGAAAAAGAAAAAATGTTAACAAATAGATTAAAACTAAAGTAACGAGTCTGGTTTGTAAATTTGTAATAAGTTTTAACCTTGAAAATTAATTTTTCTCAAAATCTCGACTTACAACTTGAAAATTCTGTGTTTTAAACTCGGAAATTCCCTGCCCCTCCCCTTCTAATGTTTTATTTTATTTTATTTTACTTTATTTATTTATTTATTTTTATTTTTTATCCCAAATTGGCCATAATACGCCGTCATAGGTTTAAAAATGTAAGAAGTAGAAAGTACAGATATTTGTAAAAAAAAAAAAAATTAATACATTACTTCGCACCTCTGCAAAGCAAGTACAAAAAAATAATAATGAAGAAACTAAAAGAAGAAATAAAATGAAAATGAAAACACCAAAATAAAATACTAATATTTAAAAAATATTAAATAATAAAAGTGTAAACACTGCACATATTAAGAACAATAAACAACATGAAGACCATCTCTCACTCTCTCCTCTTCGCTCCGCCCCCATGTCGCTTTCCACCAATCAGAACAAAACACCGCAGTGCACGTCACGTCAGCGCGTGCGGGCCTCTCATCCCGGAAGTAGGTATTGAATGATTAGCTCGGGTCGTAATTTTGTGCACTTTCATAAGCTCTGGTGCAAAACTCCGGTTTATACAAACCACAGACACTGTGAGTAGAATAATTAGGTGATGTTTTCTTATTTAATAATAATAATTATTATTATGATCACGAGCCGAGAACTGGGTTTTACTTCTGCTAAGTCTGTCAGTGTTTTGCTAGGTGCAGCAGTTTAGCTAGCCGGTTAGCTTGAAAGCCAAACGTATTATCCGAGCACAGAGGACGGAATTAACTAGATTAGGTGCTTAATTGGTGATTAATTAATTAATATATTAGTTTGTTCATTTGAGTGGTCGTTAATATGTGTGCTGTACAGCTGATAGCTATACAGGCCGTTAGACTCCTGTTTCAATGCCAGTGCTTGCTGTTTCTTTTAGGATATTCTCTGTCTTCACGTCCTGCATACAGACTTCCTCATGAGTTCCACACATCTGCTCCTGATGGTGAGCCTGGGCCTGGCTGTGGGCCCAGCTGTTGCTGTGGAGGTCCAGAGGCCTCGGGGAGTCCCTCTGTCCAGTAAGAGAGCCAGTCAAGACATTTCCCCTAAACCCCAACATTACCTCCAGAGTGAGGCCAGATGACGACATTGAGTTATTTGCGTTTTAAATTAGGATGAATAATTGTATTTTTTTTTTTTCAAATAATAAAATAGAATAGAGGTTTATTGTAGAAATTAATTGGTTATGACTCATTTAAAAAATCATCTTTGATCACCTTAAATTAGTTTAAAAGGAAGAGCAAAAAAGCATGACATCATTATTGCGATGAAGAAGCGTGACATCATTATGGCGATGAAGTAGCGTGACATCATTATGGCGATGAAGAAGCGTGACGTGGCGACGAAGAAGCGTGACATCGTTGTGGCGACGAAGAAGCGTGACATCATTGTGGCGACGAAGAAGCGTGACATCATTGTGGCGACGAAGTAGTATGAGGATAAGACAAACAGTGGTGAACAGTGATTGGTTGTTGGGAACATTCTGATCATACAATTGGTTGCAATCACACAAGAAGACATAACAGGTTGATCAAAAAAGTTACTTGGTTTGTTGCTAGCCTTTTTTGTTTGTTTGTTTTATTTCCGTCTTGTCCTCTAGCATTAACAACGGCATATGTGGTGAGAGGATCTACTTCACATTCAGGTCTAACGTTACACAAAGGAGAACACTCCATCAGAACCAAACATCGCTTCAGATATCGCAGCGACTGAAATACGCCTTAAATAATAAACTCTAGACTAGAATATTCAACTATCGTGAGCGTTAAAAAATAAAATAATTATTTTTTTAGTGAGCTAAGCATTTACATGTTCTGCATTATAATTGGAGATGGCCAATGGTGATGAAGCTTGAAGGTGGGACAAACAGTGCTGATTGGTTGTGGGGAACCAGTGCTGATTATGTGATTGGCTACACATTCAAGTCAGATGTTACACATTGATTAGGAAGTTCATTGCTAGCCTTTTTTTGTTTATTTGTTTTAATTAAAAATAGTCACCAAATCTAGTAATGCACTTTCTTAAGTTGGCAACAGAGCATAACAATTCTACGGTATAACTAACTAAGCCATTCTATAACATTCTAACCCATTTCCTTCCGCTTTAATTTCCACAGGACGACATTTCTATGACGAGAAAAGCCCGTTCACTTGTCTGGATGGCTCCCGTACCATTCCTTTTGACAGAGTGAATGACGACTACTGTGACTGCAAAGATGGCTCTGATGAGCCAGGTAAAAAGACTCGCTCTGAATTGGTGCAAAGAATTAAACTGTTCTGATTTTTTATATATAATGCATAACACAGAGCCGTTTTCATCATATACCTTTATTTGACCTCTAGGCACTTCTGCTTGTCCCAACGGAGTCTTCCACTGCACTAATGCCGGCTACCGACCCACCTCCATCCCATCTTCCCGCATTAACGACGGCATATGTGGTGAGAGCCTCCACCTCACAATCAGGTCTAACGTTACACACCGTCTCACAGGAATACGGACATTAACATCACTTCAAATCTCACTGCAACTGCCATATGCCTTACGTATTACTCCATTAAACGTGCCGAATCAAACATGCGGAGGATCCGCTGTGGCAACCCCTAACGGGAGAAGCCGAAAGAAAGAAACATATTGATGAAGCTCATGAGCATGTATGAATACCAGCCAGTGTTGTTTGAGCCAGATGATTATGATTATTGGGTCATGTAAATGTAGCAATTTATTCCGTGAGCCAAACATTTGTTTACATGTTCTGTAATATCATTATGGCGATTGCTAATGTGTACTAGTTGTATACAAAAAAAAAGATGTATACATTTTTTAATCATAGATTGCTGTGACACCACCGATGAGTACAACAGTGGGGCCAAATGTGAAAACACCTGCAGGTCAGTATTTGGTGTAGCATCTTTCATTAAAAAGTTTATTCTTCTCTGTGTAAATTTCATGGGTCTTATACAGTAATTGTAGTCTGTAGGAGAATACCAGGGCTTTATATTATTAGATGTTTTTTTCATTATTGAATACTGTTGTATGCGTATTAAGTGCATGTTAGTTTAAAGTAAGTAAATGACACTAAAAGCGGCTTTTATAATCCAATTCCAATCAGTGTTCCTTCAGGTGAGTAATTACAAAATGAGCAAACATGAATGGCACTATGATGTCATAATTACCACTCGGGAACTTATATTTCCTGTGTGGCCAAGTTCTGTCAATAACATATGTAAATGAAAACCAAATCAGTCGAACTCTATTGTGCACCACTTGTTTTGTGCATTGCTACTGGATTATGCTGTTACAGAGCATGGAATTTTACAGATTGTTGGGTATTTCTCACCATGGATGAAAATCCATTTAGCCCACTGTGTGATTTTTGATGTTCAGTTGTTGTAAATCTCTGCTGATTTTCAGGGAGATGGGCCGAACGGAAAGGGAGGTTCTGCAGAAAATGGCTGAGATCACCAAAGAAGGTTTCCTCCTCAAACAGCAGCTCATTCAAGAAACTAAGAAAACCCATCAAGAAAAACAGGTTTTAAAAACTTTTATTTGTTTACTTTTTTCTTTTTTTACTAATTCAGCTTGAATCCCACTCTGATCATTTTTATTCATTATGTATTATTTCTTATGCCTTTCATTTACTAAAATTGTTGCTAACGTTCTTGAGCTGCCCATATTTTTTTTACAACAGGCAATCGAGATGATTTTAAAATATTTAGTGATGCTGGAAACTCTTTTGTCTTTTACAGAAAAAGCTGACAGACCTGCAGACAAATAAAAAGGAGGTGGAGGAAAAAGTGGAGGCTATAAGGACCATTAAAGAGACCGCGGAACAGCCAGAGAAAGAAGCCAAGGAGCGCCATCTTAAGGCCTGGGAAGGTAAGTGTGTGTTTTTTTTTTTTTTTCTTCTTCATTATTTTTCTAATTTTTTATAATTACATTTTTACTTTAAATATTTTTTCCCCATGATCTTTGAATTAGATTTATGCAGAGCTAATCATTCTAAGAAAAAAAAATAGTATTTTGATTACACATATTTGATTACATATAATATAATAATGTAAAATTATATTACTCACCATGCACCAAAATTCTAGTGAATCACTTAAGAATCAGTCCTGCTGATTGGCTTTTCTATCAGCTGGCCCATGTGACTCTGAGCCTCCTTCCTTGCCATTATTACAGAACAAAAAGCAGTGATTCGTGTGGAGAAGGACAAAGCTAAAATGGCAGAAGCTTTTCTTGAGCTAGATGATGATGCAGATGGATTGTAAGTGCAGCTGTGTGTGAGTGTGTCGTTCTATGAAGTGGAGTGTTTTTTTTTTTTTGTTTTGTTTTTTGTTTTTTTTTTGTTTTTTTTTTTGCCCAGTTGCTAATTTTTGCCGTTTTTCAGTGTTTCTGTTGCTGAGCTGCAGACACATGCAGAGCTAGATACAGATGCAGATGGCACTTTTTCTGAGACTGAGGCCCAGGTATATATTTTGAATTTCTTTTTTATTTTATTCTTTGCACCTTTTTATTTATGATAACTTCAGTATGATTTCTTCGCCAGGGGTTGCTTGGAGGAGTCCAGGCAGACACAGCAGCTTTTGAAAGTGTTTGGAACAACATTAAGGAGAAGTATGTCTCAGAGGTCAGTGAATGTCAGTCTAATAAGCACGAGAGGCACATTGAGCATGGGTTAGATATTTCCTGCCTTTTCCTGTATAGTACTTTTTCATTCACATGGTGAATGGTTCACGAGTGTCTTTTACAATATAGGCAATTCAAAACAGGGTTGCCTCTACCCATCAGTATTTTATATGAACTGCTTCATATCAGATCTGCATAACAAATATAACATTTTATTGGACACCATTCATTGGAAATGTTTAGCAGAACTTACATTCTTTTATTATTAGGTGATCAGGTAATATTTCCCCTCATTGCTCTGCATTTATAGTCCATTTTATGCTTTGTTGTAGTCTCAGCCTAAAGAGCCAACACCAGTGGACACTCCAGCAGAAGAAAGCAAGGAACCTGTTGTGGACAACGACCCTGAGCCATACCCCGAAGATGATGACATTCCAGAAGATGAGGATGAGGATGTTGATGATGATGATGATGATGATTATCCAGAGGAAGATCTTGATAAGGTAAGGAAGGTGAGCAGTATATCCGTCTCCACAGTCAAGTGACTGAACTGTCCGGCTGTTCTGTGCTTTGCATTTGTGAACTGCTTACTATTTGGATATTTTGTACAGAGTCCTCCCAGCGTCAAGACTCCAGAGAAGACCGAGGACGAAGACACTATGCCACCTTATGACTCTAACACTCAAGCTTTAATTGATGGTCAGTAGGGATTTTCTTTCCTTTTTTGCCAGACATCTTTTAAATGCTACTATGTTCAGACTACTATTATTTATACCAGTGCAGAGCATTAATGGTATAACCAACTCCATTTTTATTATAGCAGACAACCCAGTATATGAACAAAATAAATAACATTGCTTTGATCCTCAGCCGCTCAGAAAGCCAGAGAAGAATTTGACGAATCCGAGAAAGCTCTGCGTGAAGTGGAAGATCAAATCAGGTTGGTACAATGACACCACTCACATATTTGTTGATTTATGAAAGTTTTAAAGCTCCGTGTTTGATGTTTGATGATCTGTGCATTGGTCTGCCTTAATTTACAGGAACATTGAGAAAGAGCTTTCCTTCGATTTTGGGCCCAGTAATGAGTTTGCTTACCTTTACAACCAGTGCTACGAGCTCTCCACTAGCGAGTAAGTTCCTCAGAAACAGCAAAGACTGCAGCTGGATTTGAAAAAGAGATGTTTTAAACTGGAAATCTGCACACATACATTCATACATCCATATACTGTGTGTAGATAGATAGATAGATAGATAGATAGATAGATATCTATCTATCTATATATAGATACACACACACACACATCTATCTATGTGTGTATGTATGTGTATAGTGTGTGTGTGTGTGTGTGTATGTGTATATATATATATATATATTACATATTACACACACACACACACACACACACACACACACACACAC